>PVJS01003358.1:0-76318 GCA_004027185.1 Glis glis
GGTCTCCGCCTCCCAAAGTACTGGGATTACAAGTGTGCACCACCACGCCCGGCTTATTATTGTTATTATTATTATCATTATTATTATTTGGTGATACTGGGGATTGATTCCAGGGGCATTCCACCTTTGAGCTATACCCTGAACCCTATTTTATATTTTAGTTTTGAAACAGGGTCTCGCTAAGCTGCTGAGGCTGGCTGCAAACCTGCGATCCGCCATGGCCGGCGCTGTACTTTGCACTTTGAATTTTAATCTTTCCAGGCTAGAGATGTGCAGTGTGACACTCTCATGATGCCGGGCAGTGGCAGTGGCCACAGCTCCCAGTCACCCCACCTTCATGAATGAAACGACCCAGTGTCCTTGTTGCTGCACACCTTGTTATCAGGCAGGGTCTGTGTTAGATGATTTTGTCGCACCATAGTCTAAGTGTTCTGAGCACATTTGAGATAGTCTAGGCTACGCTTTGGCTTTCGGTAGGTTAGGTGTATTCAATGCATTTTCAACTACAATAGCTTCCACTTGCCGTGGGTTTATGGGGATGTTACCCTGTCATAAGTTCAGCAGCATCTGTATTTTAAATCTGCTGTAACTTTTGTTGGTTTAGGAACATAGAAATATGTTATGAACAAAGAACTGTGACCCTGAGCTGTTAATCTCATCCCATCTCTTGTTTTCCTCCTCTGTGAAATGGGCACAGTAACTAGTGTCTCACATTGAGTGAGATCCATGTACACCGCCTCCTCCATAGTAGTTGTATGTAATTATCAGCTATTAGGATATCTTGTGGGTCCATCGGATGCTGGGAAGATCCACATAAAGCTCGGTGGTATATGAGGAAAATAGAGACTTGCCCCGTCTTTCGTAACCTCTAAAATTCTCTAGGAAGAAAGTTGACTTCTTTCTTCCCCCTGCACTCTTCCGTTTCTTCTTCAGGGCCTTCTGATCTGAACATTCATTTTGTTTCAAAGGAGATCAGTTTGAAATCTAGGGCACATACCAAATCATAGCTAATTAACATGAATATAGGTATTCATAAAGTTAAATCATAACTTTTTGGAAAAATGTCACCTTAACATTTCTGTGATTGTGGTTTGTGTTAAAAAATTGGACTCTAGGGGTTTCAAGTGTATTTCGGCATCTCTGTTTGATCGCATTCTTAAAACATTTTGGTTCTTGAGTTCATATCTCTGAGATGAGCTTGTTTGGCCCCAGTTTTTGCTTTATCGATAACACCGTACAGAGCTTTGTGTATGCATCTGTCTCTGCCTCTCTGGCCATTTCCTTAGCATGGATTCCTGGAAGGAGAACTGCTGGGTCAGAGGGCGTGAGCATTTGAAGGCTCTCCGTGCTTATTGCCAGGTTGCTTTCCAGAGCTCGGCTGCACTGATTTATACTCCACAATGGCAGGAGCGAGGCCCCGGATCCCAGCGCCAGGGCCAGCGCCGGCACCACTGGGCTCTGTCATTACAGAGAGTCCATACCCAGAACAACGCAGAGATAACACTCGCAAGAACACCGATACGCTCCGACAGGAGGAAAATGATGTTTTTTATTTTTTAACCAAGTAGCACATGCTTATCATAGAAAAACGTGTCAATGAAGTGCAGCAGAGCCATTTGCGATCCCACCTTTCACAGAAGGCTACTGCTGTCTCTAGTTGTTTTAATTTGCTTTTTTGATAATTAAAATGGTTGAGCATTTATGGTTATTAGCCATTCAGTTTCTTTTGTTTGGATTTTTTAAATATTAAAGATATAAGTCCTTTGTTGCTGTTTGTTTTTTAATCTCATATCTCATATACCCCTTACTCCAAATGATTGTTTTTGAGGCTTATGGATGCACAGATGTCTAAAAAATTTATATTGTAGATCTGCAAATACTTTTCTTCATGATTTATTTTGTTGCTTTTTTTCCCTTCACATTTGGAAAGTGATATTCTGTTCAGATAGGAAATAAATAGTAAACTATCTTTTTCTACCTTTTAAATTTTTTTCTTTTTTTTTGCGGTACTGGGGATTGAACCCAGGGGTATTCTACCTCCGAGCTGCACCCCCAGGCCTAGTTTTTATTCTTTATTTTGAAACAGGGTCTCACTAAGTTGCGGAGGGCCTCACTAACTGGCTGAGGCTGGCCGCGAACCCGGATCCTCCAGTCTTAGCCTCCCGAGTACTGGGATTACAAGTGTGTGCCACCATGCCCGGCTTCTACCTTTTTAATTAAAAAAATTTTTTTTTTAAATTCTTTGATTCACATGGAGTTTGTTTTGTGGCATACTGTGAAGGAAAATCTCACTTGGCATTCTTTCCCAGCAGCTGACCAGTGTTAATGCACAGAAGATAAGACTTCCTAGGCAGCTTTAACTCAAGTCAGTACTCAGTTCCAGTATATGTTGGAGAATACTGGGTAGTAGATCATCCCACTTGTTGGAAACAGGGCATGTGAAGGAGAATTTAAGATCGGAAACATGCATTAAAGTATAAATGGGGAATGCCTCTGATGCCAGATTAAAAGTTAATTTGCAGTCAGTAAGAATTTTGAGCCGCTGAATATCCTTAAAATGAACTTTTACTTAGTATTCTTTTGGCTGCTAGCAATAGGAAACCCAACTTAAACCAATTTAGTTTAAGCAAAAGAAGTTTTAAAAAGAAGAAATTTTGTAGGCTCATGATATTGAAAAAATCAGAGGAAATGCTTAAGCTGACATGATCCTGGAGTTCAGATGATGTCAATGGGTGCTGTCCCTCTGTCCCTTGACCTTTCTCTCTCTCCCATTGGCTTCTTTTTCGGGTTCCTAGTTGTGGCCCCTCACAACTCCAGATTTATGTCCTTTTAGGTGCATGTTTAGAAGAAAAGAGCGCCTCTTCATTGAAATTCCCTTACAGATCCAGAAATTGACTTTATAGGACTATGGTTCACTTTGGCCGTGGGGAAAGCCTGACAGTGATTGCTGGATGGGGTCTGTGCCTGCCCCGCACTCCTCAGTGTTGGTAAGGGAATGCTGGGTTCCACCAGGCCCCTCCTTCTGGAGCCAGGAATGGAACCCTACTGAGACCATCTGGGGAACTCAAGATATTGGAGAAATAGCAGGCACATAGCCCAACCAGTCAGGTTGGGCTGGGTTATGCTGCAGTGACAAGTAGCCCCGCAGTCTCAGTGGCTGACTGCTGACTGCTGTAACCAGAGCTCAGTTGCCGATCGCAGTAAGTCCACTGGGGGTTCCGACCGCTCTCCAGGGCAGCCAGCCTCTGTGTGGGGGCTTTAACCTTCCAGGCTCCTTCGTCTTGTCGTTTCCCTATCACATGTGTTTGTGTGCTGCTTTGGAAGTAATACATGCCACTTGTCAGTTCTGCTCATGATCTGTTGGCCAGAGTTGGCCAGAGCTGGGGTGGGAGAATAGCAGTCCTCCCTGTGTGCTGGGAGGAGGGGCCGACTGGACAGGAGCACGCGTGACACGGAGCTGCCACCCGGTGCCCACAGGCAGCCTTGGGGATCTCAGTTTGTCATACCCTCCTGTGTACCCTCCTGTCTAAGGTTCCTGGGATGCTATGAGGAAGTGATGCACTCGGTCAGCTTTCAGAGCTCTCTGGGCTATGTTTCCAAGGGCTGAATGGTGGTCACTTTGTCTTTCTGAAGACATTAGGAACGTCCCTTGATATGTCTCAGACCATGAATTTGTTTGGCTCTGACCCCACACGCTGCCCTGTGACACACAGTGCTGGCCCTGCCAGTCCTGAAGCCTTTAAGAAAGAGTCATTTAGCATTTCTGAACATTAAGGGGGACAGGGCAGTTGGCAAATATTGTACTTCTCACACTCAGATCTCTGCGCAGTTAAGAAATGTTTCCTTGTACAGGGGGAAGATGTCCGACTTCTAAGTTCTGACTTCATTTGTTTTCCCTCTTGGTTAGTAGTAAACATAGAATTTAGGCAAGGAATGATATTCGGAGGTGGTCTTAAAAAGCAAAACAGAAAAATGGTGCAGCCCATGTGGAAGACAGTATGGCAGTTCCTCAAAAAATTGAAAATAGAATTACCATATGATCCAGCAATTCCACTTCTGGGTCTATCTATGTCCAAAGGATTGAAAACAGGGACTTGAACAGATAGTTGCACACCTGTGTTTATAGCATCATTATTCATAATAGCCAAAAGGTGGAAGCTACCCAAGTGCCCATTGGTGGATGAATGGATAAACAAAACATGGTCTACATACAATGGAATATTATTCAGCCTTAAAAAGGGGAGGAAATGCCAACATACGTGTCCCCATGGATGAACCTTGAGGATATGATACAGAAGGACAGATGCTGTATGACTCCACGGCTGCGAGGTGCCTAGCGTACTCACATTCATAGAGACGCAGTAGAGTGGTGGTTGTGGTGGGAGGGTAAGGGACAGTTGTTATTTAATGGGTACTGAGTTTCAATTTGCAAGATGAAAAGAGAAGGGATGATGGTGATAGTAGCACAGCAAAGTGAGTGTACTTAATGTCACTGAACATAAGTAGTTAAGATGGTAAATTTTACATTAAATGTATTTTACCACAATTTAAAAAGCGCCCACAAATCCAAATCAAAACAGAATGCTTACACAATTTCCCCATAGGTTGTTCACCACATTTCTGTCTCCTTGGGATGAGCAAATGAACGGCTGGAAGCTGCCATGTGTACCGGGGACTCCCTGTCCCCACCGTTCCACGGAAGGCATGCGGCCCCAGCTCACAGCAGCCCTTGGAACCGAGTTCCCGTCAGAGCGGGGGCCGAGAACAGCGCTGTCTGTTCTCCTGCTCCCGTTGTATAGTCTTGCTGACAGCATCCATTATGCACTAAAGGAATTTGCTTTCTAAATTTGAAGCCACTCTCGTTTCTACTTTGGGAAAGTACATAACTGACTAGTGGAGGGGCATTTGCTTATGCTGCAGTCTGCAGTGTAGACAGGCTGTTTCTCTCTGTGAGTGGTTGACATTCTTTTCTTTGGCCCTCTAATTATTCATCTTCATTTACCTCTGTTTCGGTGGTGGTTGCAGGCCGTGCTGAGATCCCGTTTAAGCTCCTGATTCTGTGCCTCGTGCCTGTCTTGAGGGTGACACAGTAGACATTGGGCGCGCAGGTGATGTGTTGGCGGGATGGACCTGTCCTCGGCCTTTCTTGTTAGCAGGGGAGTCCCGGGCAGCTCTTGGGCCATGCTGACCGTAGGGATTTCCTAGGGCATCGGCTTTCCCTTGAGGGCTTCACGTAGTCTTCTCAGGCAGGTAGACTTTTTTGCCAACATGATTTCTAAATATAAACTTTAATTAGAACTTCCCTTGCAAAGGTCATCGGTGAAAGTGGAGCTTTTGCTCACTGTGTAAGCGATCCCGAATCACTTACATCATATGCTGCGTGGTCACATTCAGAAAACAGCCTGGTCTGCAGTGTCCACCGATTCCACGTGGCAGAGAAGGTCTGTGGCATCAAAGGCTACAGTGCTCGGGGCTGCCGGTGCTCCCTTCCTGGACTGGTTCCTGCGAACTGTCCGCTTGCAAGTTTCTTAGAACAGCAACCTGTTTACTGTCCTCATGAGTGTGATTCACAAAACAAAACAAAAACCCAAACAAAAACTAAACAGAAAATCCCAAAACTAATGAAGAGATGGAATTGTTGGTGCATCTTGACTTTTGGGATTTTCGGCAGACTCAGTGCCGTTGAGATTGTCAGTGTGAGTGAGGTAACGAATTCCCTCACACAGTTCCCTTCATTGACCTGGGAGTCCTGTGTGGTAATACAAGGACTGGGTTCTAAGTAGGTGTAATGTGGGAACTTAACTGGAGGTTGTGAATAGGTTTTGGGGGGCAGCCCCCTGGAATTTTCTGCAGAATCTGTGTATGCATTTTTCTAGGGTGAGGAACTTCTCTCAGGTTTCAGAAGGACCCATGTCTCAAAGCTTTTACAGAGCCCGTGGCTCAGGACTCTGCACTGCAGTGGGGCCGTGTCCTGACTGGGGACTGTCATCACGTGCGAGGAGTGCCTCTTGGGTACTTCAGGTGGCTCCTCAGAGCAAAAGTAGATACTATGTCTATTCACAGTTAGAAAGAAGTGAGCAGAATGGATACAGGAAGCTCAGAAATGATGGGCTGACACCATCACATTTTAGAGAAAAAGCCCCCTTCTGAGGAGCTGCGGGATTCCTGTGATCCTGGGAAGGGAGTTAAGAACGTAGATTCTGGAGCCAAACTTCCCAGGTTCACATTCAGTCCTCCTGCCTGGTAGTCGCGTGTCCTTTACCAGATTATGTAATTTCTGTGTACCTCAAGTGTGTGCTTATATAAAATGGAGATCACGTAGTATTTGCTTATAAGGTTGTTGGACGGATTAAACAAGATAATGTGAAGTCTGTTTGATTGCATGTAGTGCATGCGTGGTAGGTGCTTATTAAATATTAGCTATTAGCCAGGCACAGTGGCAGGTGCCTATAGTCTCAGCTACTCAGAAGGCCTAGGCAGGAGGATCGCTTGAGCCCAGGAGGTCGGGACCTGCCTGGGCAACATAGTGAGACCCCATCTCAAAAAAAAAAAAAAAAGATACTAGCTGTTGTAATGGAGCCAGGTGGTTGTACTTAGTAAAATACAGCTCGGTTGATTTTTGTGTGCACGTGTTAGTTGTTTTGCTCACGTCTCCAAAACAAAAAAAATTCTCTTGCTTTCAGCATTTGTCTACTTATGAGCTGTTTGAAGCAAATTGTGATGTACAGACATCATAAAAGGTGAAAGAGTACTGTCATGTGTTCTTTTAGCAAAACAGGGCCACCTGTGCTTTTGTCACAAAATAAACATATGAACTTCTTCCTCGTAAGTGACTACCTGAATAAGAATATTGTGTTTCCTTTTTGTCTTTTGAAATATACGGCTCCATCTCTGTGCCTCAGTTTCGCTGAGGATATGTTCACGGCAGCCTCAGGGTCTGAGATCTCACTTACCGGAGCAGTTTCTCTGTCACTGGACTCTGGAGAGCGGCGCTCTGTCTCCCCACAGTCATCTTGGACACTTCTAATAGCTGTGAAATGTCTTCCTGGGTCACATTGTTTTCTTCTTATTTATTTTGCCATTTTCGGTGGGAAATGGAAAATTGTGAACTCTCCTCTGTGCGCTATGAAAGCTGTGTGACTGCAAAGATGGCATCTTCGCACTTCTATACCTTCCTGAAGATGACACGCGGAGAGCTGGAGGATGATGTCGGGTGCTGGCTTATTTCACTGTTGTGGTCTCGGGGGGCCGCCTGTCCTTTTCCTGTGCTGCTGCTTGGTGCTGGGATCAAACCTCGGGCCTCACACGTGCTAAGCACATGCTCTACCAGTGAGCAGCATTGCAGTCCCACATGTTAGATTTTTGAAAAGGTCCATCGAACTCATGGAAATTGTAAGGTAGAATGATTTTTTTGGAAGATCTTGAAGAAGGAACAAAAGTCATGAAATAGCAGTCCCCAGAAATAGAGCTGGTACAAAAAGAAACTCAAAACCAATGTCTTATCCAGTGGCCCCAGCTGGCACGTGGGGGTGATCACACCTCTGATACACCCGCTGAAGGGAGTCATTTGAAAGGCAGTCAGGTGAACACACATGAGGATGTTCATTGCAAGCATATTTTTATTAAACAGGAGAGAACATAAATGTGTAACATAGAGTAGAAGATTGACTATGGCACACCAACAGGCCAACATCTTCTTTAGTATTTTGAGGTTATATTCTCAGAAAGTCTGTCGTGATACACGAATAGGGTCATGATTGAATATGAAATTTAGAGAGTGTAATATAAACCTGAACATATGAGATGAGGTCAACTATGTAAAAATTGGATGTAAAAATGTTGGTAGCAAATACATAAAATAGCAGTTTTTATCTGGGCAGTAAGATATGTGGTATTTATTTATTTATTTATTTATTTATTTATTTTTGTGGTACCGGGGATTGAACGCAGGGGCGTTCTACCTCCGTGCTATGCCCCCAGCCCTATTTTTTATACTTTATTTTGAAACCGGGTCTCACGAAGTTGCAGAGGGCCTCACTAAGGAGAGAGAGAGAGAGAGAGAGAGAGAGAGAGAGAGAGATTGAGAGAGAGAGAGGGAGAGAGCTGAGGCTGGTCGTGAACCCGGATCCTCCGGTCTCCACCTCCCAAAGTACTGGGATTACAAGCGTGCGCCACCACGCCCGGCCAATATGTGGTATTTAAATGTCATTATCTATACTTTTATAGAATCTGTAACTAGCATGTATTTTTTTAAGCAAAGTAAATCTCGGCCAAGCGTATTGGTGCACATCTGTAATCCCAGTACTTGGGAGGCTGAGACAGGAGGATCTCAGGTTCAGGGACAGCCTCAGCTACTTAGTGAGGCCCTCTGCAACTTAGTGAGACCCTGTTTCAAAATAAAGAATAAAAAAAGGGCTGGAGGTGTAGCTCAGAGGTAGAATGCCCCTGGGTTCAATCTCTAGTACCACAAAAACAAAACAAAAAACAAAGTAAATAAATCTTTTTTTGTGATGTTGAAGCAAATACTCTTTTTCAATAACAGTTTCATTGAGCTGTGACCTAAATACCAAATAATCCACTCATTTAAAGTCTCCTGTTCATTGGTTCTTAATATCTTCCTAAGAGGTATTCAGCCATCACTCTCACCACAGTCAATTTCAGATCATTTCTTTTTTTTTTTAATTTTTTTTTGCGGTACCGGGGATTGAACCTAGAGGAGTTCTACCTCCGCGCTACACCCCCGGCCCTATTTCCTATACTTTATTTTGAAACTGGGTCTCAAGAAGTTGCTAAGGGCCTCACTAAGTGGAGAGAGAGAGAGACAGGGAGAGAGAGAGAGCTGAGGCTGGCCGCGAACCCGGATCCTCCGGTCTCCACCTCCCAAAGTACTGGGATTACAAGCGTGTGCCACCACGCCCGGCTAATTTCAGATCATTTCTATCACCACAAAAAAGGCATCGAACTCAGGGGCATTCTACCTCTGAACTACATCCCCAGCTCTTTTTATTTTTGTATTTATTTATTTAAAAAAATTTTTTTTGGTGGTATTGAGGATTGAACCCAGGGGCATTCTACCTCTGAGCTACACCCCCAGCCTTATTTTTTATTCTTTATTTTGAAACAGGGTCTCACTAAATTGCAGAGGACCTCACTAGCTGAGGCTGGCTGCGAACCCGGATCCTCCTGTCTCAGCCTCCCAAGCACTCGGATTACAAGCGTGCGCCACCATGCCCGGCTTATTTTTTATTTTGAAACAGGGCCTCTCTAGGTTGCTGAGAGTCTTACTAAGTTGCTGAGGCTATCCTCGAACCTGAGATCCTCCTGTCTCAGCGTTCTAAGAACTGGGATGACAGGTGTGCATCATGACACCTGGCTACACAAAAAGAAATTGTATACCCGTTAGCAGTCACTCCTCACTTCCCCAGCTGCCCGTCCTGGGAAGCCACTACTCTACTGTCTGTCCCTGTGGATTTGTCCTTTCTGGGCATTTCGTATAAATGGAACCAAGTGGCCTGTGGTCCTTTGTGTCTGGCCTCTGAGCAGAGTTGACAATGTGAAGCACATCACTTTTGTCCTCTGGTTTACTCATTAACTTAGAAGTCATCCTAACCCTTATTTATTATGAGGTCTCATGTAGTTTTTTCTTTATCCTAGAATTGGTTCCTTCGATTATGAGCAACCTGCTGAATCCAGATGCCATTTTTGCAAACAATGAAATGAGCCTGTCGGACATTGAAATCTACGGCTTCGATTACGATTATACCTTGGTGTTTTATTCCAAGCACCTCCACACGCTGATCTTTAATGCTGCTCGGGACCTGCTCATCAATGAGCACCGGGTAAGTCGCAGGGACATGAGCGGACGTGCCTCACGCCCGCTGCACAGAAGTCCTTCAGTAACTGTCGCTGAGGGAATGATGAGTACATTTTGTTCCGTCCCAAATTTCGAAGTGACTCTAATCTGGAGGAAAATTGTGTTTAAAAAAATGTTTAGCTATCTCTTTGGAAGAGTCTGTCCCAAGGTACACATTAGTGGAGATTCAGCTGTGGATATTTGTACTCTCGCTTTTTTTTTTGGGCAGAGCAGCAACAAAGCCTCTGCCAGTGCCTGCTCAATGAAACGGCAGCCCGTTAAGTTCTGGTTAGAAGGAATCCGTTCAAGAGTAGGTGATATTCTACCTTTAAACTTGGTCTGAATTGCTTTCTTATGTGAAGAGTACCTGAATGTCTTGTGATACATAGTATTTTTGAGAACTTTGAACAAGAAGAGAAGAGAGAGAGAGAGAGAGACAAAGAAAGAGAAAGAAAACACCCAGCACCTAACATTCTTTTTCCTCATCTGGTTTGAGGACACATTTCAGCTGCAGGTATGACTGCAGGCGAGGGCTCGCTGGTGTGCAGCAAGGGAGCCTTCCCTCCTGGGCTCTGGATACCTTGTCTATGCAGCCAAAGGTTCCGTGAGTTTTGGATCCTGACCGTTCCATCCAGTATATTTTCTGATCCTCAGCTTTTGTTTGTCAATGGATTTAAGCAGCTCATTTTGTCCTGATCCAAAATACAGAAATAGCATTTGACAAAAATAGCCTTTCTTCTTGTCACTAAGCCAACACCAGCTCCCTTTAGTTCTGGACACTTTGACGGCGCGTTTCTCCATGTGCTCAGGAGGCTGTCTTCTCTCCCATCCGAGCCGTGGTCTCCCGTGGGTCATGAGGGTGGAAGTAGAGTAACCGGGTGGCTGTGCCCTTGCTTTCCCACCGCCACCTACCCTGTCTGTTCACCACCCCCAGGAGGTGAAGCCGAAGGGGTGTCGCCTTGGTGCGGCCTCCGGTCCCGGGTCAGCTGCAGCTTTTTGGTGATGTTGATATCACTCGTGAAATGCAGATCATTATCCTAACAGCTCTGTGCATTGATTGTCTGTGAAGGACCCAGAGTAAAGTACAGGTTCTTGAGCCTGACCATGGGGCTTCAAACCCCACTTTGTTCCCTACCTCCTGCACAATCCAGGTCAATTCACCCAGTTTGTCTGGGCTCAGTTTCCTCCTCTGTAAAGTGGGCCTAGTAGGAGTGCTTTCCTCACAGTATTGTTGTGATAGGTAAATGAGTTCGTAGGTGTGAAGTGCCTGGCTCGTGGAAAACACCCAGTAACTGGTAGCTACTACTAATATTATTTCGAACCTGCCTGACCATTCCCCCACATGTGTCATCTCTATTTTACATTTGAGAGAACTGTAACTTAAAGAGTTAGACTACTAACTCAAGACCACGGGCCAGTGGGAGGCAGAACCAGCATCGAATCTCAGAGCTGTCCATTTCCATACGCCCTCCTCTACTCCATGTTGTCCTCCAAGGGTTAATAGCACCTTTCTACCCTGTGGGATTTTGTTCAGATGAACATAAAATATTCATGAAAATAAAACATTTATGAACATAAAACATTTATGAAATTTGGGGGGGAAGTGAGATGAAATAGATGGATAAAAGAAAAGGTGGAACCATGATTGAAAAGCCTCTAGATTGAAGATCCTTGATATTTCATTCTCATTATGTCTTTTTGTTGCTCTGATAAAAGAAATGTTATAATACTAATTATATCGGGCATATTAATAGAGCCAAGTATGCTTATGCAGATTTTTCTCTTGTTCTCATTAAACGAAATAATTCTCCCAAGGCACTTTGAGTATGGTGCTGTTTTTCCTGCCAAGACTAATGCACTTCATGTGCCGGCGGAGATGGGAAGACATCTGCCTTGGAGACGCACGGTCACGGAACAGTCAATTTACAATTTAGCGTCTTTCCAAAAAGCAAACGTAAAAAGTTCCAGCTCCTTCATTGTTATCCTTTTTTATTTTGGCACTGGGGATTGAGCCCAGGGGCATTCTACTTCCGAGCTACACGCCTGGCCCTATTTCTTATTCTTTATTTTTAAACAGGGTCTCACTAAGTTGCGGAGGGCCTCACTAAGTAGCTGAGGCTGGCCGCGAACCCGGATCCTCCGGTCTTAGCCTCCCAAGTACTGGGATTACAAGCGTGCGCCACCACTCCCGGCTTCTTTTTTTGTTTTTTTAACATTTTGAATCTATGTGTTTTTTAAAAATCCATCCATGAGAAGAGAGCCACGACTCAGTTTCCCATGGGGGGATGTTCTCTGGAGGTACTGTAAGGCCAAGTCTGTCCGCCTCATTTTTTGTTCTTTCACGGATTCTGTGGTGCTGCCATTGTCTTGTTTGGGTTCAGGAAGTTGATTCAGTGGTCTTGCAGCATCCTCGTAAGGCAGTTTGTCTTCCCGCCAAGCATTGTCAACCAAATCCAAGATACTCCCGTCTGTCTATACCTCGCAGTTCATTTTCCTGCAGCTTTGAGCGTGTCAGATCTCTGTATTTCACCAATTCGTAAACATGTTCCTTTTTTTTTCTTTTGACAAGAACAGATTTTATAAAAATAGAGAGGAAAAAATTTGGGTGATAACGGTACGTGTATTTTCATTTCCTGAGTCCACCAAGTAGTAGAGAGGGAGTGTGAGCAGGGCTCTTGATTTCATCTCCCAAGTTCACACCTTTCTCTGCATTTTCTTCTCATCAGTGAGCCCCGGCGGTCACCTGGTTGTTCACAGCCAAAGCCTAGCAGCACTGTGACTTCTTGAGTTCTTTATCCCATGTTGGATCTTGCGGCAAGTGCCATGGGCCTCTCTCTTTTTAAAATAAACTTTTAGCCAGGTGTGGTGATACACACCTGTAATTTCAGTACTTGGGAGGCTGAGATAGGAGGATTGCAGGTTCAAGGCCAGCCTCAGCAACTGAGTGAGACCCTTAGGAACTTAGTGAGACCCTGTTTCAAAATAAAAAATAAACAGAGCTGGGGGTATAGCTCAGAGGTAGAACTTTTAGTTTTAGGGTAGTTTTTGGCTAATAGAAAAGTTGTGAAGAGTGTATATATATATATCCCATGCCCAGTTTCCCCTAATGTGAACATTTGGCTATTGCAGTACATTTGTCACAACTAAAGAATCACTATCAATACATTATTGTTAGCTAAAATCCGTCCTTGATTCACACTGCCTTGGTTTTAATCACGCGTTCTTTTCTTGCTCTGGATCCCAGCCAGGGCCCCTCATTACGGTCAGTTGTCCTGGTTCCGTGGGCTCCTCACAGTTGTGACGGTTCTCTGACTTGCCTGGTTTTATGTCCTGCATGGTTTTGAAGAGCACTAGTCAGGGGTTTGTAGGATGTTCCTCTCTTGGGATTTGTCCGATGTTTTTCTCATGATTAAACTGGGTTATGGGTTTGGGGAGGAAGACCGCAGGGTGAAGTGCCCTTTTCGTTACCCCACAGCGAGGGAACTGCTCACACTGATGATGGTGACCTTGGTCACCTGGCGGGGGTGGTTGACCAAGTGCCTCCACTGTATGGCTAGTTAGGCTTTTATCCCTGTCCGTTCTGTACTGTCCTGGAGGAAGTCAGTGCACATCTGTGAGCCCTTTTTATTCACTCAGACGATACTGGTTCAAACTGTGTCCTCTGCGCGGCCGCCGGGTGCAAGCCACAGCCACCTCTGGCCACAACCGCCTCCTGACTCTTTCCTTGCTTCTGTTCTTGCCTGGCAGCCTGTCTTTTTCCACTCCATAGCAAGAGTGAACTTTCGACATGAATCATGTCACCCTATGCTCGGAATCCCCTCAAGCCTTCCCAGCACCCTGTGGATGAAGCGCACACAGGCCTCCAGCCCCACCAGCCACCAGCTCCTGCCTCGGGGCGCCTGTGTATGCTCTTTCGTCTGCTTTGGAATGTCCTGCCTGTCCCCGAGTGGTCTCAGGCCGCTCCTCATGTTGTGTCCCAGGTCTCTGACCCTTACACTGCATTTTCTTTATAGTCTACATCACTGCAAGGTGTTGTTTGTATGCTTGTTAATTTGCTTATGGTCTGCCTCCCCACGGTAGAACGGAGCTTTTTTCTTGTGACTTTCTTTCTATATGACTGAGCTACATCCCCAGCCCTTTTTATTTATTTATTTTTATTTTGAGGCAGGGTCTTGCTAAATTGCCAAGGCTGGTCTCGAATTTGCAGTCCTCCTGTCTCAGCCTCCCAGGTACTGGGATTTCAGGTGTGTGCCACCATGTACAGGCAGAATGGAACATCTTAGGAACCTGGACCTTGTCATTTCGTTCACCGCCTGGCACAAAGCATGCGCTCAGTAAATGCTTGGCGTGTGCACCCTCGAATTCCCCAGGCAGGTGGGGGTGTTGTGAATTCTGACGAGATCATTCTACCCTCGCTCCCTATTTTGTGTGAGTTTTAAAGAGCTTTGTTTTCAAAGCCTTTCTGCCCTGCCTCTAATTAGACTCATAATCCAGTCTACTTTATTTATTATATTTATTTTTTTTTTGCGGTACCGGGGATTGAACCCAGGGGCGTTCTACCTCCGAGCTACACCCCCGGCCCTATTTTTTATACTTTATTTTGAAACCGGGTCTCACTAAGTTGCGGAGGGCCTCACTAGGCCTGGCTTTTCTGCTGCATTTAGGTGCTAACTTCTCTTGGAGCTGTCGGGGCGTCTCTGTAGACCGCTCAGGGGGCACAGTTCTGTCGCTGTCAGCCCACGTTCCACACTTGCCTGCCCAGGTTGCACTGGTACTGAAGGAAACCAGGTGGGGCCTAAATTAGAATTTTAGTAAAAGTCCCAGGTAAACGTCTCTTAATGTTTATATTTCTTACTGCTTTTGGGGATAACAGTTATTTCCATGACACTTCACACTGGATGAGTCTTTTTTTTTTAATTTTTTGCGGTCCCTGGAGATTAAACCTAGGGCCTTACACATGCTAGGCGAAGTGCTATACCACTGAACTACATCCACAGGCCCTGGATGAGTGTTGTTTTTCTGAGTGGTAAAAATTTCTAAACTATGAAGTGTCCTGAGAATCTAGCCGTAGACGATTAGAGAGGGCTGTAACCGGCTGTAACCGACTGGCTGATGAGTAACGTAGCTCCCTGGGCTTGCTGTTCCTGTTGACAGTTACCCCCAGGAATGCTGTGTGCGCGTGTGCTGGAAAGGGGCTGTGGTGCGGACATTTTTGACTTGGCTGGTTGTCCGAAATCATAAATTAGGGCAGGAGAGGAGCCTAGAGATCACCCTCATCCAGTCATGTTATTTGCAGATGCAGGGCAGGAGAGTGGCAGAGGCTGGTGAAGTGGAGCTGAACCCGGCCTCACAGTCCCGGTCCCCTGGGCAGCTCAGTTTCATTGAACACATACTTTGTGCCAAGCACCGCCCTGACTCCCCACAGGCAGTTTTGGATTTAATCCTCTCTGCTTCCATGTAGGATAGAGTTCTCGCTGTCTTTCCTGTGTAGATGAGAAAACCAAGGCTCCAAGAGACAGAGGATGTTGCCCAAGGTCACTGCCAGCACATGGTAGGGCCAGGATTTGGCGCCTGCTCTCTCAGCCCATGCTGTCATGAAGATGCTGTCCTGCGGAGGCTCTTTCAGCTTTTTCTGTTAATTCTCAAGTCACTGATAATTATTTGAAAAACACTGTCCATCAGGAGTGGGCCCCAAGAATAGCACAGTGAGAGCGAGAAGCCAGCGAGTGTGTGAGGGGTGGGCCCAGCCAGGGAGCGGGTCCTCCTGGTTCATGGCAAGAGCCACCAGCTCTTGCAGCAGCGTGTGCTCTTACGCATGCACCATCTCTCCATGACAGTTCTCTGCTCATAACGGTGAATCCTTTAAGCAGACCTGTGGGCCCCTCTAAGCTGGCGGGTTCTGCTGTCACAAGGAGGCAGGAGCGTCCAGTGCAGAGGCCGGAGCTGGCTCAGAACTGATTATGTAGTGGTTGGGGGTGCACTGGGGCGTTAGCTGGGCCTGAGTTCAGATACTGGCCCAAGTACCATCTGGCTGTGTGACCCCAGGCAAGTGCCTTGACTCAGGTCCTTTATTCAACAATAAAACAAGGAGGAGGTGGCTCATTCACCTCCTTCACGATGGTGTCATGAGGAATAGTGAAGTCATAGAAGATGTCTGGTCTGGTGTGTGCACAAGGCAGATGCTGGATAAAGGCACCTCTCCCCAGGACATTTTACTTTATTTATTTATTATTTATTTATCTGTACTGGGGACTGCACCTAGGGGCATTCTACTTCTGAGCTACACCTCCAGTCCCCCCCCCTTTTTTTTTTTATTTTGAAATAGGGTTTCACTAAGTTGCTGAGGGCCTCCCTAACTTTCTGAGGCCAGCCTCGAACCTGCGATCCTCCTCTCTCAGCCCCATGACATTTTAAATACATCTTTCCTGCCTGACCTTTTAGGCTTTCATCACTCCCCCGCTTACAAGGAGGCTTCAGAGGTGCTGTACTTCCTTGCCCCCCCCCCCCCAGCCAGCAGAACTGTGGTACTGGGGCTGGGTTTAGTGGGGGGGGACGTGTCAAGTGTGTCAGTAAGAATGCAGAACCATACACGATGTTCAGAATTCCTGGCAACACCCACGAGTGGAAATATTAATTTGGTGACTTCTTGGCACGTGTGGCAGGCATTAGCTCAGTGAGTCCAAATGTGACACTTGAGTCAGTGCTTCGTGCAGCTTGACTTGAAAATGTGCCGCGTGAATTCAGCCTGGTGGTGCTGGGGAATGTCCTCACACAGGGACCCTGCTGTGAAGAGGTGGCACGGCCACAGGAGGTTTCCCGGGAGTCACGATGGCTGTCCAGGCTTTCACTTCTGCAGTTTCCATGGGAAGAGCCGGTGATGTCTCCTTTACAGTTCAGGAATAGATGGCCTGTCTTGTTGACCTGTGCCCTGAAAGCAGAGGCCTGAGCCTGGCTCCTGGCCCAGGCTGCCCCAGGCCAGGGCCAGGTTGTTCCTGGTGTCTGCTGTCCCCTCCGTACAGTGGGATGGCAGGGCCTGCGGGGCCTGGCAGGGCAGGCGGGTGCGCTCAGTGGGGTGGTGTGTTCCAGTTCTGAGATCTGGGGTGGGGTGGGGGGGGACTGTGCAGTGGAGGAGGGGGACCTGTGCTTTTGCGTAGTGTGAGGAGTGGTTTAATAACAGAGATGCCAGAGGAGCTGGGCAACTTTCAGAAGTCCTGTGTGTTCTGAGATAGCATGGGGCAGGGAGCTGGAGGAGTGGGAGGGGCTGTGCCTGAGAGCCGGCCACCGAGCTCTCCAGCGGGGAGGTGAGCAGGCTGCTGTGTGGAAGGGGACCGCGGTGGGAGCTGTGTGGAGGGCCCGCCTGGAGAAGGCTCCTGGGCCTCTGCGTGGAACTGGCGGCCGGGCCCTGGGAGGCTGCTCACGGAGTTGATGGGCAGTGTTTGGGAGAAGCTGTGCCTTCTAGCAATTGAGGGGACATTCCAGTCCCCTTCCCCCACAGCCATACAAACAAGATGAGGAAGTGGTGGAGCTGGGGTGCAAGCAGATGACTTTTGGGGTCTTCCCACTCTGGAGTCTGGGACAGAGGGAGGGGAGGGCAGAGTTAAGGTGGAAGAAGATGGGGGAGGGGATGAAGCCCACCCCGTGCTTGGACAGATGAAGAGGTCACGGAGCAGGATGGGGGGCTCTGTGACCAGGGGGTGCCTGGACCAGAAGCAGAGGAACAAGCTGTGGTCCATCCCTTCTGAACCCCCTTCCCACCAAAGCCCCTGAGCTTCAGCCTGTGTCTATCCTGAGCTCAGTACATCAGTGGCTGAAGCCAGTTCCTGTCTTCTCTCGTAGTACCCCGTGGAAATCCGGAAGTATGAGTACGACCCAAGCTTCGCCATTCGTGGGCTGCACTATGACGTCCAGCGGGTAGGTTTTGTCCTCACGGGTTTCTCCAGTTTCGTGGTGTTTGAAATAAAATGGGGCTTAATAAAATGGCGCTCTCGGTGCTATTCTTTGCTGAACAGGTAAATTGGTTTTAAATGATGTTCTTTGCAGCTGCAGAGCCTAAGTATTCAGATCCGTTGGGCTAACGTCTTTTGCTTGCGGAGACTGTGTACTAGGCAAGCGTGAGTGTGTGAGCTGTGTGTGAGCTATCTGGGAGCACGGTTTCCTTCCGGGAGCCAGTTTTGGGGTTTGGAGGAGGAGCTAGTTCCTATATCTACTTCTCGTTTGCTGATAGGTCATTTGTAAGGAAAACACTTTAAATAACAAGCAGGCCTTTCGGAAACTGCTTCTCTGTCAGGGCATCCTAATGTTGATAGGATTTATAATGCCATCTGGGTTGTTCATTTCATATGCAGATCTTTGTGCATTATTTACATGTGCAGATGTTTATGTTTTTACAGGCAGTGTTGATGAAGATTGATGCTTTTCATTACATCCAGCTGGGAACTGTCTACAGGTAAGAGTTAAGAGGGGATAAATTTAATTCACCCACAGTGGCGGAGTGGCTTTAGGTTTTGGACCCTGTGACCGCTCAGTCATAGGAGAGCTGCAGCGTGTGTATTATGATTCATTCATTCATTCATTCATTCATTCATTCATTCGTTTGTTCACTCACTCGCTTGCTCACTCAGGAGCATTTATCGAGGCTGCTGCATGCTGGGTGCTGAGGTGTGGCCCCCAGAGCTGAGTGTGCCCTCCGGAGCTGAGTGTGGGTGGGAAGCCACAGGAAGGAGCTACTGCAGGCCACTGTGGTGGGCCATGGCTGTTAGGGAGCCCTCTGGAGCACTGTGGAGGAGCAGCTGTGGCGGTAGGGGCTGGCTGGCGAGTGAGTGTGGAGGAGGTGGCCTCTTGGGACGAGGGAGCTGGGTTCTTGTTCCCACCAGTCATGGGACATGGTTTGGCTATTAAGACTTTCCCCAGGTTTAATAGAATGTGTGGAAATACTTTGCCAGATATCTGTGTAATTTTTGAAGTGGAGGGTTTTGCCAGGGCCATTCTATCTCCAAGCTGTGCCCCGAGCCCTATTTTATTTATTTTGAAACAGGGTCTCACTAAGTTGCTGAGGGTCTTGGTAAATTGCTGAGGCTGGCCTCAAACTTGTGATCTTCTTGTCTCAGCCTCCCAAGTACTTGGATTATAGGCACGAGCTGTTGCACCTAGCGTGGTTTTACCTTTTTTAATTCTCTAATTTGAGAGGAGATTTAGGAGGATGATTTGTTTTTAGGCATATCTTATACCTTTTAAAAAGTACACATTTTAGCTTAGATTTTTTTCTTACTAACTTTGTTAAAAATCATTTTTTAAAATGAAAATAAAACACGCATGCAGGTACAAACAGTATTAAGGCTTCATAGGGGACTGTTGCAGTCCTATGTCCTCCCCTCCCCTCCCCCAAGCTATACCCCCAGCCCTTTTTATATATATATTTTTCCTGGTATTCCTCCCCCTCTCTCCCATTTGTAGATAATGTGCTCATACTTCTGTTTCTTAATTTATGAGTTCTGGACATTGTCCCTGCTGCAATAGATGAGGGTTTAGCTCCCTGGCATCCTGCCCCCTCCCTTTCAGCCTTAGTTAAGATCTCAGTATTTGGTTGTTATTGCAGTCACTGTTTACATTAATAAGACTCTGCAGGTTTTATTAATTCACTCTTAAGCCAAATAGTGCGCTGTGATTATCTTCTTCCTTTTATAGTGTTTGGTTTCTTAGACTCAATAACCTCATTTTTTGTTTGCGTAGTTTTCTGCCTAGGTAGCCTACTTTCCCCAACTGTTCTACCACATATGTCAAGCATTTATTCATTGGGACTTCCCTTTGCTCCTTTCCCTTTTCCTAGTTTTCCTCTCTTTGTCTTTCTGGCTTTACTCCCCCATTTTGCTGGAGCACATCCTGCAGTAGCTTCCCGGTGCTTCCTAGTGCTGAGCCTTCCTAGACACCTGTGGCGGTTAATTGGTTCTTCTCATCAGTGTCCCCTTGCATGCCTCTGTTTGCAGGGAGGTAATTCAGGTACTCCTTTGCATCCAGTTTGTTTTCCAGTGGCTTGTTGAAATGTCTTATCCATTGACATCTTTGTCTCATTTTCTTGGACTTTTTTTTTACTGTCATTATAATAGTGTTTCAGGAGGGAGAGAAGGTAGTGGAAATAACAATAATAGCAATAGTAAATAGTGGCTAACATACTAAGTCTTGCTCTGGATAGGTACTGCTTATAAGGTTTTATTTGAGTAAACCTGTTTGATCCTCATAAGAATAACTTTATGAGGTAGGTACTATTATTTGTCCTAGAGATGTTAGGTAATTTACCAGAGTCACACAGAAAAAAAAAAAATGTCAGGGCCAGAATTCAGACTAAGGTTACGTGACTCTGGAGTCAGCCTGTGGCCTTTCTGAATGTCTGAGGGCTAATCAGAGTCTCCTGACAGATCTCTTATGTATTTTACTTTTGGGAGTGAATCTACCTTAATCTGTACTATTAAAAACAATTGTTCCACTTATTTTATAAGTAACATTTATGTTAAGTATAATTATATATCTTTGTGTACTTCTCACTATTTTCTTAGGAACAGTTTCTAGAAGTAAAATAGCTGGGTGACCCTATTCATTTTAAGGCTTTTGTGTGTGTGTGTGTGTGTGTGTGTGTGTGTGTGTGGTTCTGGGGGATTGAACCCAGGGGCATCTACCTCCGAGCTACACCCCATCCCTTTTTATATTTTGTTTTGAAACAGGGTCTTGCTAGGTTGCTGAGGCTGGCCTCAAACCTGCGATCCTCCTGTCTCAGCCTCCCAAGTACTGGGATTACAGGCGTGCGCCACTATGCCCCTGGCATTTTAATTTGACCTCCAGGAATTAATTGACCACTTCAGCAGACTTGAAGTTTACGGTTGTTCCTTCATTTAACATATTCCTATTTTTAACCTCTCTTTAAACCATTTAACACTTACACATTCATTCCTGCATCAACCCCTTTACTAATAGCTTCTGACTTTGGCCCAAAATCATGACAGCAGTGGTGTGGGAGGGAGGATGAGGCAAGGCCATCATGTTTGTGGAAATCCTCACCAGATCCTCTGATCCCCCCCACTCTCCGTGACTGTGGTCACACTCCTGGTTTAGAAGCACACCCTTCTCTCCTGGACCCTTGCAGGTTTCTGCGGTGCAGTCTCTCCTGGACATTGTTGTTGGACTGATTTCTCAAATCATTATCCCAACAAGCCCCTCGTCTGAAACTCCAGGTGGCTTCGTATATCGCCTGTAGAATAGAGCCCAAGCCTTAGGCTTATGCTTCAGCTTTTTAGTCAACCTACTTTAAATCCTTAGCTGCTGCTTCTTCCATTCACAGCTTTTTTAACTTATTGGATTAAGATTCTTGGTTGCAAGTGACCAAAACCCAAATCAAACTGGCTTAATCAAAGCCACAATATGGCTTACTAATCCTACAGTCCAGGGGCAGGGCTGGTTGCAGGTGTGACTGGCTCCAGGGGTGAAATTGATACTGTCAGAGCCTTTCTGTCTCTTGGTTCTCTTCCTCTCTGGCTTGGCTCGCTCTCAGGCAAGTGCCTTGTGCCAGGACCTCTGGCAAGACCAGCCTCACATCCCCCCAGCTTCAGGTCAGGAGGAGAAGAGAGCGTTTCTGTCTGTCATTCAGCCAGAGTCTCAGACTGAATCTCCTTGGAATGACATGGGTCACATGCTTGGTCCTGAACCAACCCAATGAAGAGGGGATGGATGTGGCGGGTGAAAACAACACAGGCTCCTTTCCTTAGAGTTCTCCCTGGCACCTGTGCCCCCGCCCTCCAAGGATGCAGGTCTCTTTCCTCTCTGCTGCCTGAGGCCCCTCCCCCTTCCTGGCCAACTCCTGGTGAATCCTGTGCTCACGCGCTCAGCCTGAAATGGCCCATCTCGCCTCTCCTTCCCTGGGGTCCACACAGGGCTCCTGTTGTCGCTTCCTTCTACTCCTCTATCAGTCGGCCATGTGTTAAGGACTGGGGACAGAGTAACCTGAAGGAGTGTTCAAATTGAGGTTCTGGGAGCTGAGCCCCCAGGGGAGCTCAGTGTGTGTTCAAGAGCAGGTTCTGGTCCCGGGAGCCCTGGTCTTCTCCTCTGTATCAGGGTGGGACCCCGTGTCTGTCGCAGGGCCTTTCGTTGTGAGGGTGAGGCACGCGTAAATATTAAGAGGCACAGAAGCGTCACTGACTTTCCCCTCAGAGCTCATGATGAGAGAGGGCAGGGAGAAAGCTTCAGCCCAGCCCTGCTTGTTTCTGAGACCTGTTGCGGGGCTCAATTTCTATACCAGGCTGATTTTTTTTTCTTTTTTAGTTCTGGGGATTGAACCCAGGGGTGCTCTATGACTGAGCTACACCCCCAGCCCTTTTTATTTTTCTATTTTGAAATAGGATCTCGCTAAGTTACAGAGACTGTCCTTGCACCTACCATCCTCTTGTCTCAGCTTCCCAAGTGCTAGGATTACAAGTGAGTGCACCATGCCCCTCCAGGCTAAATTTATTTATTTATTTATTTATTTATTACCAGGGATTGAACCCAGGGGCGTTCTATCTCTGAGCTACACCCCTGGCCCTATTTTTTATCCTTTATTTTGAAACCGGGTCTCACTAAGTTGTGGAGGGCCTCACTAAGTAGCTGAGGCTGGCCTCGAACCCGGATCCTCCGTTCTCTGCCTCCCAAGTACTGGGTTTACAAGTGTGCGCCACCACGCCCGGCCTTCCAGGCTAAATTTAGTGTTGTGACCCTGGGGAGGCCGCGAGCTGGCTGGACAAGGGGGGTGTGGCTTTCCAGAACAGTTCCCTTCCTGTACCCATGTTTCAGGTTCTTCTAGGAACCTTGTGAAAAGCTGGGACTGTTCATCACAGTCACACGGCAGAACTCTCCTAGTGCTTACGATATGCCAGCTGTTCTTGGGGCATTGCCTGGACACTCCGGGCTTCCTTGTCTTCCTTCTGTAGGTGGAGAACAACAGTGCCTACTTCCTGATGTTACTCAGAAGGTTAAATGAGCTACTACAGTTGGAACAGCTGGCATACGATCTGTTTCTTACTTCCAATTTCCTGGTGTTCTGTGAGCCTGCACTACCATGAGACAGCTAAGCGAGCCCTCAGTCTTAAAGGGTTAGCAAACACGAGGAAATTGGAAATAGTCTTCAAGGCTGTGAAATAAAGGCCACACACCAGGAGACGGGAGGCTGGGAAGTCAGCTTAGCCTTCAGCGACTCTGAGGTCAACAGAGAGAACCAGAGCCAAGAAAAACAAGATCATTAAAATCAAGCCCACTGAGCCAGCGCGTGGTCTGCCCTGCTCCAAAGCCCAGTTAGGAATTTCCCAGATGATAGCGAGCAAATTCCAGGTGGTAAGGGGCAAACACATGCATAGAATAGTCATTAACTACCCTGTAGTGACTCTGCCTTATTAGCATGGGTAAACATCACGCCCTGGGGTGGAGACCTAACATGATAATGAGAAGGTACACATCGCAGGAAGAGGAAACATGATGAGAAGCTCAGGCACAACTGAAACTCCACATGCGACGACATCAAGAGACCAGGTCCTGCCAGGCGTGGTGGCGCACACCTGCAATCCCAGTACTTGGGAGGCTGAGACAGGAGGATCACGGGTTTGAGGACAGCCTTGGCAACATAGCGACTCTCAGCAACCTAGCAAGACCCTGTTTCAAAACAAAACAAAATTTAAAAAGGGATGGGGGTATAGCTCAGAGGTAGAATACACCTGGGTTGTGCGTGCACGCACACACACACACACACACACACACACACACTCCCTGCCTGTCCCTTGTTTCCCTGCATGCTGCCCCCTTGTGCCCCTGTCCTGTGCCTCTGATCGGTTCTTCTGATAGCACAAGGCCCATGGAGTCCGTGAACCCCTAGTGACCAGGGAGCTGGGATTTGAACCCCGGCAGATGTGTTCACACCTGTGCTCTTAACCTCCCAGTTCTCGTTCCGGCCCAGGCTGGGTAAAGTGCTTTTCGTTTTGATTTGGACTCTGGTTTAGGCTACAGTGTCCCAGCATGGCCGAGCGGGCCCTGTGCCTGGCCTTCCCTCTGCGGGAGCGGCCTCCCTGGGGACTCTGCTGAACGGGTTTCACTACTTCTTGAGCCGACATGTGGGCACTTTCACTTCAAGGGCGCTGCCTCTGTGGCCACGCACCTGTGGTGTGTCTTAGCAGCTGTGGCTTCTGAAGGACAGGGCCAGGACTGCGTGTGGGGACAGGGCACTAACTCTCCGCCAGTGAATACCCTTCCTTTTGATATTTTCCCTCCCTCCTTCCCTTCTTTCTTTATTTCATCTCTCTTTCTTGCCTCTTTCCTGGATTGGACCCAGGGGCATTCTACCTCTGGGCTACCCCTCCAACCCTATTTTTAAAATTATTTTTACTTTTAAACAGTTTCCGCACTCTTGCCTCGAACCTGCAATCCTGTCTCAGCCTCTCAAGTATTGGCATTACAGGTGTGCACCACTGTACCTGGCCTTGATATTGTCTTTCTGAGTGTTAGAGCTGCAGCAGTTGGCCGCCTGTTTGCTGTTCCTTACTAAGAGCTGTTTTCCAAGGTCGCTGTCTAGAATGGTCCAGTTTAGTACCAGCGCCTTATCTGATTTTTGGAGCAAAGCTAAAAGGAGTACAGTGTTTCTTTTGTTTTCAAAGGCCAGTGGTCGTAACAAGTTAACCAGGATCAGAGCCAAAATATTAATAAATCCACTCGGATGCTTTTAAACATACTACGGGGGATGGGAACTGGAGGAAAGGTTGAAATGGTATTTTCACTAATGTCCCTTATCGAAGCATAACCTATAATTGTCTGTGTACTTTAATATGGGCCGCGTGGCTTTTCACATCGAGCAATCTGTTAGTATTGGTGATAAGCTTCTTGTTGAATCACTTTTGTCTCTGTTGCCCGCGCCATTCACGCTGCGGTTTCCTAAGCACTGGCGTTTACTTCTCAGGTGCTCCGCTCTGAGAAGGGGCACAGGAGCAAATGTTCCCTTGTGCCACTCTAGGGTGCGCAGGCCCGCTGAGCAGGTAGCACCTGCCCTTGTCACTGGTGGCGGAGGCGGGTGAAACCCAGGCCACCGACTCCAGAATTCACCTTTTTCCCTGTAGGTGGAGGAACCGGATTCCTGTGCACATTCCAGAGGCAGGTAGAGGGGAGTGTTACAGGCCTTCAGTGTCACATAGCAATCGGGGTCCTTCCCTCTTTGGAGGTGTCACCCAGCTTCCCCCCTCATGTCATGGGGTTTAGGCCACTGAGCCTCGTGTCTGATTTTCCCGCCTCAGCACCCATCTTAGGGAAGAGTATCAGTGCAGGAGGACGAGCCTTTCTCTGCCCTCATGTGTTAAAAAAATTAAAAAGAAAAGCCCTGCTCCAGACCCAGTCCTGGGAAGCCTTGTACCTCCATGGGTTAGGAGCTGGGCCTAGCACCACAGAGTGCCTGTCTGATCCTGACCAGCCACTCTCTGCTTTGGGCAGAGTATGACCTTTCTGTGCCTCAGTTTCCCCAGCTGGAAGGTGGAAAGAATGATGGTGCCTCCCCCCAGGGTTGAGGGAGAAGTGGTGGCTAGGAGTGCTTCGTAACTGGCATGTATCCTCGCTCTTGTTACCAGTAGAACAGCAGTAGTAGTCCTCATGGTAACATCATGAGGCGGCACGTCTTACCTCATGGTAGCGATAGCATCTCCCACCCTGGTTGAAGAATCCCAGCAGTGGACAGAGGTGTGAAGTCATTGCTCTCTACTTGAGCTCTTTACCGGCACCCTCTGATTTTTCTAGAGGCCTCAGTGTTGTCCCTGATGAAGAAGTCATTGAAATGTATGAAGGTTCCCATGTGCCCTTGGAGCAGATGAGCGACTTCTATGGAAAGGTAATGAGAAACATTTTCTTTATATAAATATCCTGTCTGTATTAGTTCACTTTTCCGTTGCTGTGACCAAATACAAACAACATAGAGGAGGAAAAGTTTATTTGGCTGATGGTATCAGAGGTACAGTCCATAGTTGGCCAACTCCAGGGCAGACATCATGGCAGAGGGTGTGGCAGAGGAAAGCTACATAGAGCGTGGCAAGCCGGAAGCAGAGGGGGAGGAAGAGACCAGGGACAGATAGAGTGTCCCCGGCCACCTCCCCGGTGACCTACTTCTCCAGCCACACCCTGCCTGCCTACATCTCCCACCCAGTAAGCCCACCCAAATCATTAATCCACTGATGAGATGAGAGTCCTGATTCAGATACTTCACCTCTGAATATTTTCGTATTGCCAATACATGAGCTTTTGCAGGGACCGTTCTCAATCCGAACCATAACTCGGTCTTTGCCTTCTTGAAGCATGGCCTCATAGGCACAGGAACATGAGCTGGTGATCTCACCCCGGCTCCTGTGCAGTTGACAGGGAGCCTGAGGTTGTGTTTGCAGGGAGGAGAGTGTGTTGAGTTGCCCTGGGTCCCTTCCTGATTCTCCTTAACCCCTGTCCGCCTTCCTGAAGGAGGCTCTTTCCACCTCCTGTACCTACCCGTCTACTACCACACCTTGAGTGTCCCTGCTTTCTAGAGGGAATCACTAGGGGGTGTCAGCGCAGCAGCTTTTCTGACTCTTGTGGTCCTCTTTGCTGAGTTGAACAGGAAGCTGGGCTGAGCACGCGGAAGGCTGGGAAAGAGGGGGTGGACAGACTTGTGCTGGCATGAGACGTTAGGAAGGGTCAGGAACAAGGCAACACTTCGTGTTATTTGAATCTCCTTTTTTTTGTGAGAGGGATGTAAATGTGGATGACCTGGATCCCCCTTAGTCACCGAGACACCTGCCTGCTCTCCCTCACAGTTCTCCCAGTGGGCCCCCAGTTTTGACGCTCTCTTCCTCTGCAGAGTTCTCACGGGAACACCATGAAGCAGTTCATGGACATTTTCTCCCTGCCGGAGATGACCCTGCTGTCCTGCGTGAATGAGCACTTCCTGAAGAACAACATTGACTACGAGCCCGTCCACCTGTACAAGGACGTCAAGGTGGTGTGGGTTCCTGGCATCCGGCCCAGCCTCTGGCCCCCTTCCTAGGCCAGGGGTTTTAATTAGCCTCCCCACTGGGATCGCTTTAATTTGTAGTTTCACTTTAAAAATCATTGAGAAAAATGTTGCTACATCAGGCGAATTGGAAACCAGTCTGTTTTTTGTTAAAACAAGATGGTGTTCACCCTGTTGTCTGGATTTCTAATCCTGTCTGATCAGAAGGCCTGGGCACCCTGGCATGGGGGCAGCCTGTACCCCCTCAGCCCTCGCCTGCCCCTGGGGAGGGTGTCTCCTCTTCACATGAGGACATGCCAGTAAGACCCCTGCTGTGGGCCTGTGCTGCTGAAGTCTGGGATGGGGTGGGGATCTTTAAAAATTTACTTTTAAGTTGTCAGCTTATAGTTATACATGTTTATGGGGTGCTGTGATGTTTTGGTGCACACTGTATCCATAACGATGCACAGTTAGTGGGGGATAGGGAGAGATTTGTTAACATAGCACCCTTTTTCTCTTGCCTACAAAGTTCCATGTGGTTCTCTGAGGCTGTGCAAAAGCCTGGCAAGAGGGCAAGAGGGCCAGCGGAGAGGACTAGAGGCACATACAAACCTTTACTCGCATGTACACACAGAACATAAATTTATGCATTCTAATTTATACTTATAATCACTAGTTTATGTATTTACATGCATTCGTTAAGCCATATGAACTTTCTCAGTACTTAAAAATGTGTTTATTATATATTTGAACTATGTTTATATTTTTATAATATATAATACTTATGTTTAATGAATGAATAAATAAAATTTGAGCTAGAGTCTCGCTAATTGCCCAGGCTGGTCTTGAACTCCTGGGCTCAAGTGATTCTCTCCCCTCAGCTTCCTAAGTAGCGGGGATTACAGGTGTACACCACCATACCCAGCCCAAGATATTTATATTTTAAAAGTACATATTTACATACTAGTTTTATTCTATGTTTGTGACTAATTTAAAAGTTTGACTGTCCTGAATCCTGGGTTTTAGGAAGATAAAGAATAAATTGTAGCTTCTCAAAATCAGTCTGGTATTGATTTGAGCTAAATTTAAGTATTTAGTTTCCAAACCGTGTGCTGTGGTGCACACCTGCAGTCCCAGTACTTGGGAGGCCGAGACAGGAGGATTGCAGGTTTGAGGCCAGCTTTAGCAACTTATCAAGACCCTTAGCGCCTTAGCCTGTTTCAAAATAAAATAGTAAAATTGGGCTGGGGGTGTAGCTCGGAGATAGAATGTCCCTGGGTTCAATCCCCAGTACCAAAAAAAAAATCAGTTTCTATTCTCCTTTTTGTGCACACAGGCACTTCATCCCTAAGGACTGCTTGTAGCAACCCTCTCAGGAGCAGAGGTGTTTGAGAGTTCAGTTTTTACCCTAAGTATTGCTGCCACCTTAGCACACACTTGTATAGAGCTTGCTCCACCCCGGGCAGTGTTCTTCTCTATGCATATTAGCCCATGAAATCCCCACTAAGCCTGGAGGTAGGTACTGCTGTCTTCATCATTTCATTTTACAGATAAGGGCATTGAGGCACAAAGAGCTCAAGTAACCTGCCCAAGGTTACACAGCTAGTAGGTCTGGATTTTAAGCTAGGCAGTCTGTCTCGCACTTGACCATCGCCTTCTACTGCTGGTGTCAGATTGAAACAGACTTGTGCTGAAAGGTAAAGGAGGTTGAGATGATAGTCCAGAAGTGCCCATTCTTGACAGAAGTCTCCCACCAAGGGTCTAAGGCACAGTTTTGCCTGCAGCTCAGTCCCCATGGACCCCAAGAGTGCCACCTGTGTAGGGGCCACGAATGGGGCTCTGCATTGACACTTACCAGGCTCCAGGCTGCCACAGCCCTGAGCCTACAAAGGGTGAAACTCCTCCTCCCCTTCTTTCTTTCTTTCTTTTTTTTTTTGTGGTACTGGGGATTGAACCCAGGGGCATTATACCTCCAAGCTGCACCCCCAGCCCTATTTTTTATATTTTATTTTTAAACAGGGTCTCATTAAATTGCGGAGGGCCTCACTAAATAGCTGAGGCTGGCCGCGAACCTACGATCCTCCTATCTCAGCCTTCCAAGTACTGGGATTACAAGCATGCGCCACCACGCCCGGCTACACCCCTTATTTCCACGCCTGCCAGTTGGACCACACCTCTGCCGCGGGACAGTTTTTTGTCTTGTTGGTAGCAGGAGGGAGGGAAGGGTGCAGGGATGAACAGAGGAGTAACTCCTGATCGAGATGACCTGATGTCTCCTGTCATGTTACCATGTGAGACTTTATTCAGAATCACTCACACAGAGCCTTTTAAAAAGTGCACTGGAAACTGCCACCATCACCGTGGGAACTGAAGTTTCCCCCCAGGGATCGCTAATGACAAATGGACCGGAACTTAGGTTCTTTAGTGCTTGGCTTGCTGGACTTACGGAGACAGACGTTAACACGGGTGCCACTCACTTGGACTGTTCCCCTGGCTATCCCAGCCTCCTTTCACTGATTAAAAACATTTCTTTGGACAGGATTCAATTCGGGATGTCCACATCAAAGGAATAATGTACAGAGCGATCGAAGCAGATATTGGTACGTACTTGGCAGGACCCGTCTGTCATGCCACTGTGGGGAATTTACTTTGCATGCCAGGGGCTGAGCAGAGGCTGCGTGCACGTCTTCTAGTGCCAAAACCTGGACATCACACGTGTCCCCTCAGTCCCAGAGCTCGACGTCCTTCTGACTCTAAGGGAGGGGAGCTGGTAGCTGCAGCCGAGTGTTTTCCACTTAGACCGAGGGGGCAGGGTGTTTGTTACCGATGCACTGGGTACCCGTGTACCACCCTGAACCACGCTTCCTTAAGAATTTCATTCCCGGGCCGGGCGTGGTGGCGCACGCTTGTAATTCCAGTACTTTGGGAGGCGGAGACTGGAGGATCCGGGTTCGCGGCCAGCCTCCGCTCTCTCTCTCTCTCTCTCTCTCTCTTTCTCTCTACTTAGTGAGGTCCTCCGCAACTTCGTGAGACCTGGTTTCAAAATAAAGTATAAAAAATAGGGCCGGGGGTGTAGCGCGGAGGTAGAACGCCCCTGGGTTCAATCCCCGATACCGCAAAAAAAAAAAAATTTATTCCCCACAGTGGCTAGGACAGTGCTGGGTCCCCTGGCCCCATTTAGTAAGTACGTGCAGACTGACTGATTTCATGCTGAATCTGTATGTGAATTTTTCTCTCACTCTTAGAAAAGTACATCTGCTATGCCGATCAGACCCGCGCAGTGTTGGCCAAACTGGCTGATCATGGCAAGAAGATGTTTCTCATCACCAATAGCCCCAGTAGCTTCGTGTAAGTGCCTCTGCTTCCTTGCTAGCTTCTGGCTCACTTCTTGTATGCCATTTATTTTAGGAGTTGGAAATTGGAAAAACATAGTTACAAAAGTAGTTCATCCCTTTACTGTTCAACTGACCTGGCTGATGTGTTCTTCTAGGGACAAAGGGATGAGGTATATCGTTGGCAAAGACTGGAGGGACCTGTTTGATGTGGTCATAGTGCAGGCTGAGAAGCCAAACTTCTTTAATGATAAGCGGAGGTGAGTGGCCGTCTTTCCTGGGGACGTTGATTTTATTACTTTGCTGCTGTGAATTCATATGCAGTGTCTCATGGGAACCCAGTTGCAGAGTCACAAGCATTTGAGGTGATGGCTTTTGTCCTGTAACTCTCCTAGCAAGTGATTGCAAGGGCGGTAGGATTAGCACAGAGCAGACAGCTCGCAGGCACCCCAGTGGTTCTCTGTTCAGCTTGGCTGCTTCGGAGCTGTGAGCTTTAAGAAAATGATCGACAGTAGTGAAAAACCGAAACTTAATCTCACATAGTAAGTTAGGTCTTTGGGTACAAATACATTGGGAATCATAAGAAAACTACATCAACCACAAACAACCTGGTGGGTCTCTCTTTACATAGAGCTACAATTGGTGCATTTAAAATTGTGATTGGATTTTGCAGAACTTTTCTGCAACACAGGCTTTGTATCCAGTGGAATCAGTCTCTGCCGTGTCTTACATAATGCCTGTCTTTCTGCCACAGTAGCTTAGAGAAGGGGCAGGGCCGGGAGGTTCTGGGCTGTGGCAGTGACGGGGTATGCTGTTAGTATTAGTGGGTGGAGGTCAGGGTGTCAAGATACCTTTTAACCTGGGAACAGACTAGTTGCCCTCCCCTCCCCCATTCCTAAATGTCCATAATATTGTGAATTCCTTTACTAGGCTTCTGAAAAGAACTGATGTTTATGTTAACGGCCTGGTTTTGAAGCACTTCTACCTATATTTATCCAGTCTGTCTTTGGTGACCAGGCAGCTTCTGCTGTCGCATGGTTGAAAGCATCCTTGCTCGGTGCCCTGCAGCTAGAACTGGATGCGCACATTCCTCTTGTGATGCTAAGCTCCAGTGTTGTGAGCATCACAGTGACTCCTGAAATCAGAGCAAACCTAAAAACCATGCGCAGAGAATGAAAAATGCAGGGCACGAATCAAGAGATGGAAGGAAAACCTAGAGTGTGATAAAAACAGTCATAAACGCTGGCTCGCTGCTTGGTTACTGATAAAACACTCGTGAGGGTCAGGGGTGTAGCTCAGCGGTAGAGCGCTTGCCTGGCGTGCAGGAGGCCCTGGGTTCCATCCCTAGCACTGCAGAACAACTGCACTAGCAAACTGCTTTCCTGCATTTCCCCTTAGGTTCCTGGCTGTGGTCAGAAGGGCGGCCCTCCTTTTGCCAGGAGCCTCCTCCTCTGTCATGTTTGTACAGTGGAGGGGCGGGGTCCACGGCTCCTCCCTGGGGAGGGGAGCATCAGCACAACTCTCCCCCACTTCAGTGCACCATTTATTTTCCCTCTGTTCACGCCTAGAATAAATGCTGAACAAACCTCCATTGGTATCCATCCTTCTGTTATTTATAACAGTGAGAAGTCAGAAACAACCTAAAAGTCCAACAGCAGAGGGATGGCTAGTTTCTTCGAAATATCCATGTGAGGGGATGTTATGTTGCCATTAAAAATTATCTATTTGGAGCTGGGCAGACACCCCTAAGTCCCAAGCTACTAGGAAGGCTGAGGCAGGAGGACCGAAAGTTGAGGGCCATGGGCAACAGTGAAATTCTGTCTAAAAAAAAAAGTATTGGGGGAAAAAAAGAAGTGAACATGTTTTATTGCTCAGAAAATGATGTGTTTAAGAATGTGTCATCACATGAGAAATTGTTAAAATAGAGGAAAAAGATATAAATCAGTATGCACAAAGTGATCTCGATCCTCATTTTATGTTTATAAAAAGGGGAAACACCAGGCATGGTGGGGTGTTCCTGTAATCTTGGCTTTTCAAGGGGCTGAGGCAGGAGGATGGCGAGTTTGAGGCCAACATGAGCAACTTAGTGAGAGATCCTGCCTCAAAATAAAATAGAAACTACTGGGGATGTAGCTCATGGTGGTAGAGTGCTTGCCTAGCATGTGCAAGACCATGGGTTCAATCCCCATTATAGCCTAAAAGGGGCAGCTTTTATATAAAGACTGAGATGTATACTAAAATGTTTCTACCTGGATGCTGGAGTTAGAGTCAGTTAGTTCCCTTTTCTTCATTGTATTTTTCTGCATTTTCCAGGTTTTTTACAGTGGGCTTATATTATCCTAATTGAAAAAAACAATATCTGTTACCTTAAAAAAAGAAAGGCAGACAGGCCTGGTGCCCTGAGGGTGAGGAAGGGGGCCTTATCCTGCTGGCTCGGCCCATTTTTCTATCATAAAATAGTACTTGTAGTCCTTTGACTTGTTTTTTATCCAGTGTCTGAATTTCAGCTGGATAAATGTACTAAGGTACTACTTCTACAAACTTATTTTGTGAAACAGGATTTTCTGCATAGTCAAATAAATTTGGGAAATATGGGCTAAAGAAAGTATCTTTCAGCCGGGCGTGGTGGCACATGCCTGTAATCCTAGAACTTGGGAGGCTGAGGCAGGAAGAGCACAGGTTCAAAGCCAGCCTCAGCAATGTAGTGAGACTCTCAGCAACTAAGCGAGACCCTCTTTCCAAAATAAAGAGTAAAATAGGGCTGGGGATGTAGCCCAAAGGTAGGGTTCAATTTCCAACACCATAAAACAGAACAAAATAAGAAAAAAGTGTATTTTGAGCAGGGCTTTTCAGAGCCATCAGTAACTTTTTAAGAGTATACATTGTACAGTGTATAATGTTTTCTTGATTTATTTGATCCTGGAATTCCTTTTTTTTTTTTAATGAAACACCTGTAGGTAGTTGGTATATGTAGTCTGGGATGTATTGCACTAGTTCAGGGAATGTGGTGGAGTTCTGGGTTCAGGGGTGTTTTAGGTTGTAGAGGGAGCAACTTCCTGTTACCAGTGAGTAACTATGGTGTTTCATGGGGCAGACAGCCTGTACTGTTACCACGTGTTGTAACGTTTCCCATTTCTGTTGTCAGACCTTTCCGAAAGGTGAATGAGAAAGGTGTCTTACTCTGGGATAAAATCCACAAGTTGCAGAAAGGCCAGATTTACAAGCAGGTATCTCTTGACCAGTCTGTCCTTCTTGTCGCTTTGCTTTGTGGTCAGTAGTCATGGGAACAGCAGACCTTCACCCAGGCTTCCTGTGCCCAGCCACAGTTGATCCCTTGAATCGACTGTGTATAACTTGGTGGTAAAACTTTGTGCTAAAGTCAGTATATCTTCTGTATGCTAGTATCTAAGTTAACTCAAAATTGAATTGTTTTTTAAAACAAAATTTTGTAGTATACAAACTTTAAGGTGCCATTAGTAAACCTCAGAAATTTCTCGTTAAGGAGCATTATCATGGCATATTATTTATCCAAATTAATAATTATCTACTGATGAGGTTCACTTTATGTACAGTTTTAACATATTTTGGTGTCATCTAAAGCTCTCAAGTGTTTGAATGACTTACTGATGTAATATTATTATGTTACTGAAGTTAGTGCTTTTTAAGTACTGATACATTCCTGGTGGGTACTTAACAACCTGCCAGATTTGGCAATAAGTATATTTTCCAGGCCTTGAAAAAATTAGATTTGGTATAGCCATTTCACTTCTAGGAAGTTAGCCTAAGAAAATTAATATATACCCAATAAAACTTTGCTATAAGAATGTGTATCATAGCCGGGTGTGGTGGTGTACACTTGAAATTCCAGTACTTGGGAGGCGGAGACCAGAAGATCCAGGTTCGTGGCCAGCCTCAGCTACTTATAGTGAGGCCCTCCGCAACATAGTGAGACCCTGTTTCAAAATAAAGTATAAAAAATAGGGCTGGGGGTGTAGCTCGGAGGTAGAATGCCCCTGGGTTCAATCCCCGGTACCGCAAAAAAAAAAAAAAAAAAGAATGTGTATCATGAAATAACTTACAAAATAAATAACAATATAATGTTAAAAATCAGGGCATTGGTAAAAAGAATCATGGTACTTTTCAGCTACTATAATTACATTGAGATTAGTATTTATTGATATGGAAAGTTGGTCACAGCATGTTAATTGTAAAAAGACAGTTTACAGAGAGGTATATTTGTTATGAAACCTTTTTGAAAAGTACATTTGATTTAGAAGAAAAGTTTAAAAGATCTCCCATGAAGGTGCTTTTACTTTATATTTTGGTATTTCAAATAAACTATAAAAGCAAAAGCATTTTTTAGAAATTAAAAAAATTTATACCATGTCTGTTATATGATATATCTGTATTTTTCTCTTATTACAGGGCAATTTGTATGAATTTTTGAAGCTCACTGGGTGGAGAGGATCCAAAGTGTTATATTTTGGTGACCATATATACAGTGACCTGGCGGTGAGGGGCCTTTTTTCTCCTTTTTGTTCAGGGTCAGATGTGTTATTCCTACTTATTAAGGAATTTGTCTTTTGTTTAAAAGGTCATTTTTATCTTTTCCTAAAAACTTGGAGTAGGCCACACTTTTTAAGTGTTTCATTTTTACAGGATAGAGTCATAGGGAAAAAAAGTTTATGTATATGTACACCAGTGTTCTCATTTCTTTTCCTTTTATCAGTACATCGTAATAACAGAAAAATGCAACATAGAAGCCCATTAACTTCAGTCAGGGCTCCGGCCAGCCACTTCTAAGGGATATAAGCTGAATTTCCAGGGCACAGCAGCTCTGAGGCAGCGAGGCCTTTCGTGCCCCGTGGCGGGATTGGAGGAGCGTCAGTCACAGGAGTGGAGTTAGGATTTCATCTGTACCTGGAACGAGGCTGAGTTGCTCATGTTCATCACCATGCTGGGTTCCTTGTGGAATGAGTTTGTGTTTGTTAAGTGACCCCAGGTCGCTCTCGCATGTTTTTCAGAGCCTGATACTCAGTGTCAGCGAGGTCACAAGAGAGGGCAGTGGACCCCACAAGTTCCATTATTGCTATGTCTGAATATTTTGGCCCACACTGGGATGGATTTAAGTATACATCTCTAAGTCTGTGTTCCTTTTGTGTCTGTCTGCCATGGAGCAATGAGCTTTAACTAGGGCTCTGCAGGGTGCTGTCCCAGTCCACGTGCCCGAGCCCCACTGAGGTCTATGGGATTGGACTCTGTGGTGGTGGTGAAGGTGGAGAGGTCACTTCCGATGCCTCTGTATCATACACTTGCAGCGACCAGCGCACACTAGCGTCAGCACACCTACCTGCACAGTAGGTTGAGGAATTGGGCTCAGAATAAAAAGACTGAGCTTTGTTGTTTTTTAGCTGGGTGACTTTTTGGGTACATCCCTCAAACCCTGATGTCCTCATTTTTAAGAAGCGAAATAAAATCATGTATATCAAAGTGCTTAATAACATAGAAACACAGAGTCAGGACGTCCAGGCAGGCGATGTGCTGTCACAGGCATCTGCCTCTTGCTAAGTGTGGCCTTGGGCCTAGGTCAGATAACTGTTTGCCGCTCTGGATTCCTGGAATGGACGCTTGGCTCTGTAAGGCCTACATGTACACACATGTAGGCCTTAGCTTTGTCAGGAGTACCTACAACGTTCTTCAAGAGTGTCCCGGAGGCATCCGCATCATCTGGGAACTTGTTAGTAATGCAAATTCTGGTCCTTCCCCTCCACTTGATAAATAGAAACCCTGAGGGTGAGGCTAGCCGTCTGGGTTTCTGCCAGCTCACCACACCAAGGCATGCTACTAGGGTAATGCTGGCTTCATAGAATGGATTAGGAAATGCTCCCTCCTCTTCAACTTTTGGAAGAGTTTGAGAAGGATTAGCGTTAATTCTTTTTTAAATGTTTGGTAGAATTCAGTGAGGTTATCTGGTCCTAAGCTTTTCATTGTTGGAAAGTTTTTGGTTACTAATTCAACCTCCTTACTACTTACAGTTCTATTCAGATTTTCTATGTCTTCATCTATAGAATGGGTAGTAATGTCACCACTTTAATTTCTGGTTTTAGTGGTTTGAGTCTTCTTTCTCTTTTAGTCAAGTTTCAGGTTTGTCAATTTGTTTTAGAAACCACCTATTGGTTTTGCTGATTTTCTTTATTGTTTTTCTATTCTACATTTTACTTGTCTGTTCTAAATCTGTATTTTCTTCCTTCTGCTAGCTTTTGGTTTAACTACTTCTTTTTCTAGTTCCTTAAGGTATAAAGTTAGGTTTTTGATTGGAGACCTTCTTTTTTAATGAAAATGTTTATAGCTATGAATTTCCCTCTTAGCACTGCTTATGCTGCATCCCATAAGTATGGTATGCTGTGTTTGCATTTTAATTTATCTCAGAGTATTTCCTGATTTCCTTTGTGATTTCTTTTTCAGTCTATCAATTAAGACTATGTTGTTTAATTTCCACACATTAATTTCTGTTGTGATTTCTAGTTTCATTCCATTGTGGTCAGAAAAAGATACTTGGTATGATTTTGATCTTTTTACATTTGAGAAGCCTACATATGGTTTGTCCTAGAGGCTGTTCCATGTACCCTTGGGAAAATGCATTTTGCTCTTTGGTGGAATGTTCTATATATTTTCTGTTAGGTCCAGTTGGTCCATAGGGTTGTTTAAACCTTCTGATTTCTGATTGATCTTCTGTCTGTATTGTTCTATCCAATATAGAAAGTGGCCTCCTTGCCACCCTCTCCTTTCCCCCTTACTCTGATCTTTGTCCACTATTATTTATTACCACCTTCCATTGTGTTAGTTGCTTGTTTTTTGTTTGTATTTTCTGTGAAGGCAGGGATTTGCCAGTTTTTACTCATTGGTGTGCCAGTTTTTGCTCATTGGTACCTAGAATAGGACCTGGCAAAATAATGCTTGATAAATATTTGCCAGATAAGAAATCAATGACCATTTAGGATCGTGACTACAAACCTTAGATTTTCCAGGACAAAACTGACCTTAACTGGCCTATTATCAAATCATGGGGTTATAATAGTTGGAACGAAAGACGTGGTTGTGTGTGCTTACGTTCTTACGATCATTCCAAGTCTGAGGTTCTGTGGTTCCCATAACACATAGGGTTCTGGTGGGTCTCCCCAGAGGTCTGCAGAACATCTCGGAATGAAGGTCTTGAATGAAGGCTTTTCCCAGCGTTTAGGTTGAGCCTCTGTCTGCCCCTGCCCTCACCATTTTTTTCACAGGCCATGGTTAATGATTCTACATCCTGTATTTCTACAGGAGCTGTGATTCCCAGCAATTATTTCCAGAACAGAGACTTTTCTTAGGGTGACATGGTCAAAGCCTGGGGCCGAATTGGTCTTAATTAAGTGTAGTTCATTGAATTCAACATGGTTAATAACTAACCATTACAATTAAAAAGTAATTTAAATGAATGCCTCTCGTGTCTGGGGAAGGTAACAAAATGGTTTGGTTCTGTGGAGATGGATGTTGACTTCCTGTGGTCTTTGTGATCAGGACTTGACCCTGAAGCACGGCTGGCGGACCGGCGCCATCATCCCCGAGTTGAGGTCGGAGCTCAGAATCATGAACACGGAGCAGTACATCCAAACAATGACGTGGCTGCAGACCTTGACAGGGCTGCTGGAGCAGATGCAGGTTTGGGGGCTTTTCCCTTCTCACTCACATTTCTTTTAAGCCTGTAGTTAGTCTGTTGGTCAAAGTTGGCTTCACATATTTTCTGTTTCATTGTAGTTTTAAAGTATAAGGTTTCAGTTGTCCTGGGATTATTTTGGCCCTAGGGCAGTTTTGCCATTTTCCCTGAAAGGATCTTTAAAAACTGCCTACCAAAGCCATTTGCAGAGTCTTGCGGGGCGTGGGTAGGTACGGGTGTTTATGTTCTTCTGTCCTTACTTACACACTTAGTCACGCCAAGGGATGTCCCATGGGTTACTGGGATTTGAAAAGCTCTGCTAGTATTGGGGTCCGGTCCTGGCTCTGCCTTAAGCCTGCTGTGGGACTTCTCTGTCCTAGGCCTCAGTTTCCTCATCTATGAAATGAAGTGTCATGTGGAGTGAGCACTTTAGTCAGGGTACCATGGCTTCCTGGAAAGAGTCACAGAGCAAGAGTCAAGATCCCTGGGAGTCAGGCATGGTGGTGCACGCCTGTAATCCCAGTACTTGGGAGGAGACAGGAAGATTGCAGGTTCAAGACCAGCCTCAGCAACACAGTGAGATTCTCAGCAATCTAGCAAGACCCTGTTTCAAAACAAAAAATTAAAGAAATAGGACTGGGGTTGTAGCTCAGAAGTAGAATGCCCCTAGGTTCAATCCCCAGTAAAAAACATATACTACAACACACACACACACACACACACACACACACACACACTCCCTGGGTTCAGCCTCAATTTGATTTTGAAGTTAAATACCTGTGATTTGCTGACTTTTTGGAGTTTGGTGGCAGTTACTTATTATCAGTTGTGTAGCCAGTTTGGGACAATTAGGACTGTCCTTACTGGTAATTCCCTGGCCTGAGGGAACGGCCCTCTGTTGCAGGTGTGGCCTCCTTCTCAGGGCCCCCCCTCCAGTCTCTGGAGGCGCCTCGCTTTCCCGTGGCCTGGCTCACCAGGGCGGCACCATCAGCACCAGTGCTGACTTTTCAAGTTGGGAGGCGGAGAGGCCCACTCTCTTGGCTGATGCACCTGCAGCTCTGGCCATGGCCTCGTGCCCATGGCCTGCCAGTGGCTTTGGAAACAGGCAAGGGCCTGCCTCGCTGTCCCAGCTGGCAGCCCTTCCGAGGCGGCTGGGCACTGAGCTCAGGCAGAGCTGTGAGGAGAGGCAGGCCAGGTCCTCCCCAGGGCGCACGTTCCCGAGCGTGGGGCCCTGCACGTCCAAGAGCATGGGGCCCCGCACGTCCTCCAGGCCTGGTCTCCAGGATTCTCCAGCTGTACTGGCTCTTGGCTCTTCTCTGATGAGGGCTTGTTTTGTTTTTTTTACTATGCATGCCTGTGAGATGATCTTCTAAAAATATAAAGCATCAATTCTGAGCTAATGTAGCCGAGTCTGTGCACGTCACACAATACTGATGGCTACTCCGTGTGTGCCGGACACTGTGCTGAGTGCATAAGCTACACACATTGCTCGCTAAATAGTCACAGCTGTCCCGTGCAGGTAGGGGCAACTTTTTCATTTTAGAATAAGGAAACGGGGGCTTTGAGAGGTTAGTAACATGTCCGAGGTCAGGAAATGACAGAGCACGCCTTGTATGCACGGATCCAGGCTTTTGAGCGCTGCCCTAAAGTGCCTGCTGGGTAGAGGCCTCAGGTGGAGCCTAAGACTGTGGTAGCCTTGGCTGAGGCTACCTGTGGTTTTAGTTACCTGTGGTTGATCATGGTCCGAAAATATTAAAAGGGAAATTTGAGAAATAATTCATAAGTTTTAAATAACTTTTATTTCAGTATATTATCATAATTGTTCTATTTTATTAGTAATTACTGTTGTCAATCTCTTTCTGGAGTCTCTCGTGTAAGGGCAGTAATCCCATTCATGAGGCTCCACCCTCACGATTCAGTCACCCCAAAGGCCTCTCTCCTGACACCGTCATGTTGTAGGTTAGGATTCCTGCTGATGCAAACATGCAGTCCATAACACAGAGTGAGGGGCGGAAGCGCCTTCCTCCTACCTAGGGGAGGACACAGGTGCCTGGTTCATGGATCACGAGGGGGGTGGGGGCAGGGGTGGGAGTTCCCTCCCACAGACTGACACCCCATTCTGTATGTTGTCACATTGTTTTATCACGGTCTGTGCCCCACAAGGGCCTCCATCTTGTCCTCTGTGTGTCTTTAGCATTTAGTGCAATTAAGCTTGGCAATGATGTAGATGCTGAATTACACACACACACGTGCACACACACACACACACACACACACACACACACACATACGCACACAGTATTACATATATAAAAATTCCTGTGGTATCCTGTGGATTTTACCTCTTCAGATCTAGTATAAATTCTATGTCTTAGAGCCTAAATTTTGTACTGATTTGTTGATTTAAAATATGAAAGCTAAGACTGAGACAGGAGGATCTCAGGTTCAAAGCCAGCCTCAGCAACTTAGTGAGACTCTCAGCAACCTAGCGAGACCCTGTTTCAAAGCAAAACATAAAAAGGGCTGTGGGTGCAGCTAAGAGATAGAATGTTCCTGAGTTCTGTCCCTAGTTACCTCCTCCACACACAGGAAAACTAATTAAAAATATGGTCATAGGACTGCATCAGAACTCCCAGCAGCGCAGAGTGGCCTGGTGCTCCTGTAGCACACGGCCAGTGGCTTTTCAGTGGCAGCTGCTTCTGCTGGTGTAGCCAGTGGTATCTGCAAGAACTTCAATTTTTAAAGTCAGTTGAGACCGAGTTTTTGTCTGGGTAGCAGAAACCCTTAGCCTGGTGACCATCGGTAGTCACGCTGTTGAGCTGGGCAGATGTGATAAACAGAACGGCTTTGGCTCCACGTGAAAAGCAGATGGTTCTCCTGTTCGGCCTTTTCCTCCGAGTTCTAAGGTTTCCCTGTGGTCATGAACTGTGGGAGCCCCACCTGTCCCCTGCATCATGTGTGCCTGGGACGCTGGCTTCACTGTTCCTATTTAGCCTCAAGAACCTTGGAAAGAGACGTGTGAGATTCCTCTTGAGAGCTTGCAGGCAGTTGTCATTTTCTTTTTGCCTGGGTCACGTTTTGGCCTGCCAGGTTCTCTGCTCTTTCACACTGAGATGTGCTACCTACCATCTTGCCTTTTGCAAAAAGTATTTTTTTTATTTATCATTTAAAAAGAAATGTCACATTAAAAAAAGTCAAAACCATTTATAATTCTCCTATCCTTTCACAAATTAAAGCAATTTTCCGGTTAATTTCCAAATGTAGCACATATTTTCACATGCTTGCAATTAGCGAATATATTGTTATACATACTTATTTCCACTTAACTGCCATGATGTTGATACACATATATATAAATACATATATATATATATATAATATATATGTGTATAATAACAATTTAATCCTTTTTTTGGTATTAGAGATTAAATCCAGGGATGTTCTACCTCCAAGCTATACCTCCAGCCCTATTATTTTTTATTTTGAAACAAGGTCTTGAAAAGTTGCTGAGAGACCTGGTTAAAGTTGCTGAGGCTGGCCTTGAACCTTTGATCCTCCTGTCTCAGCCTCCCAAATACTGGGATTAGAGGCATGTGCCACCCTGCCCATCTCAGTTTAATATTTCCATAATTCCATAATAAGATTTTTTTTTTTAGTAAAGAAGGTAGTATTTCATTTGGGAAGTCTGAACATGTATTATTTCAACCAAGTGCCTGCCTATTAAAGAAATAAAATTCTTCCCAGAACAGCTGCCTGTCAAAAAATCCTAGTATCTAATGAGTTTGCTTGTTACCCAAACTGTCCTAATAATTGGCTTGTGTCCTGCAGGTTCACAGAGATGCTGAGTCGCAGCTGGTCTTGCAGGAGTGGAAGAAGGAGAGGAAGGAGATGAGGTCAGAGCCGCATGTTTGAACGGGACTCTGGGACCACCCCCTTGTTCTGGGTGTGCTCAGCCCACTCATTCTCCCAGGGCTGGCCCGAGGCACAATCGTGAAAATCCTTTTTTAGCTCCCAGGTGTGAATGTGACTCCCCCATATATCGGATCAGCTCTCTGCTGCTAGTGACGGTGACATTTCCTCTAGACTGGCGAAGAGCTCCATCTTCCCTCTCTTTGCCATTCGAAGGCCGTGGGAGAAGGGAGCTCTTCCTTCTCATGTCTCCTCCCTGCCTCCCTGCCTGTCCCTTTGGGCCACTGTGGCCCAGTTGTTGGTAATGCTGGCGGCCGAGTGGAATTGGGCTGGTTGGAGGTGGACTCTGAACCCACAGTGAATTCTCAGGGCTCCTACGACCTGTGCATTTGTACTCTGGCTTTCAGGAATGCGCATAGTAAGTATCAGATGTTTCTTAGTACAGGAAGCGCCTGCTGTCAGAAGTTTGGCAGGTGTGTGTCCTCAGGGAACGGCTGTCTAAAGCGGGCCTGTTGACAGTCATGCTTCCCTAAGGATGCTTTATCTGTGGACACTCTGCGTGAACATTTCAGAGCATGGTGCTCCTCTTGCCCGGGGCACAGCCTCTAAGCTTTGGAAACAGTGGTTGCTGCCTGGATTCTGGCCTCTGAGCAGTAGGCAGCCCGACTTGAGGGGGGAGGGGTCATGTTTCAGGGAAAGGGGGAAGATGTGGGTCCATTCCTCAGGTAACTACGGAAGCCAAGGTTATAATGCTGTTGGTCCAGCCAGACATGGTGGTGCATGCCTGTAATTTCAGTACTTGGGAGGCTGAGGCAGGAGGATCACAGGTTTGAGGACAGCCTTAGAAACTTAGTGAGGCCCTCTGCAACTTAGTGAGATCCTGTTTCAAAATAAAAAAATAAAAGTAGGGCTGGGGGTGTAGCTCAGAGGTAGAATGCCCTTAGGCTCAATCCCAGTACCACAGATATACAATAATGATAATAATGATAATGCTGTTGGTTCTTCCTCCTCCCTCTTGGGTTGTTGGCCGTCTGGAACTCGCTCTGATTTAATATCTATTAGGACAAAAATGTTGGATAAGCCAGGGGTGGTGGTACACACCTGTAATCCCAGTACTTGGGAGGCTAAGACAGGAAGATTGTAGGTTTGAGGCCAGCCTCAGCAACTTCGCGAGCCAGATCCTCAGTAACTTAGTGAGACCCTATTTCAAAATAAAAAATAGAATAGGGCTGGGAGTGTAGAGTGCCTCTGGGTAAATCTCCAGCAGCAAAAAGAAAAAATGTTGGGTAAGAAGATATGGGGGAGGCATACAGTGTGATTTGATGTCAGGCCCCTTTGAAGACCAGACCTGGATCCTACAGTCCATGGATGGTTCTTGTCTAGGAACCTCAAATTATTAGATAAAGGAATTGTTTCACCTGTCAGAGATTTTGTGTTGACTTTGAGTCTTTAATATCTTCACGTCTCGATAAGATTTTTCAGTAAAAGTTTAAAAACCATTTATGTTGTTCCACCCAGACACCTAATTGGGTTCTTTTAATTTTCTGCTGTTTGGTGGTTGTTGGATCTTTCATCCCCAAACGATGACAGACAGCTGCTACCAACTAGTGGCTTTTATTGCACAGTTGTGCAAATAGTCACACTTTTTCTTGTATTTGTAACTGATTTATCAACAAGCAAGTGGTTTTTATCCATTTTGCTGGGATATTCTGTGTGGCGGGTCCCAGCCATCGGATAGTGTGCACATCCTTTGTACATCGATGGGGATGTTGATTTAGGCACTAGTGCAGGGAGGGCAGACTGCAGGGGCTTAGTGCTTTGGGTGTGGGTGGGGTGAGCGGTCTTGTACAACTGTCAGCTGGGCTGGGGGCGGCAGTGAGGCCTTGGAAGCTGTGTCCTCTGTGGTGGTGATCAACATAACAACCCATAATTCTTCAGACATCAGAGTACTTTAGGCAGTCTACAGTATGTTTTTGTTTCTCTACCTGACTCAGTTCTTACAATAACCTTGTAAAAAAGGAGGCCTTAATCCCATTCTGCTGTAGACAGGGAAGTTTAGGGACAGGTGGGGAACTTTTTTATCTCTCTCTGCACCCTGTTTTGGTTTGGAAAGCACGCGTGCGTATTTAGAGGGAAATGTGATTCAAACTGCAGCGTCGAAGCCGAGCTCTTTGAGCTGGCGTGGGTGGGAATGTGAATCGAGTCATCTTGGTGGATGGATGGACGAACAGTTCTCTTGATTAGAAGTTAGGGCTGCTCTAGGCTACTTTGTTCTTGTAAAGGAGTCCTTTTTTATTTTATAGAGAGATTTTGATTGCAGTAGTTGAAAAACAAACCTTTTAAATCGTTTTCTGTTGCGTTGTTTTCTTCTTTGCTGCTTCAGAGAAATGACCAAAGGCTTCTTCAACGCCCAGTTCGGAAGCTTGTTCCGCACCGACCAGAACCCCACCTACTTCCTGCGGCGCCTGTCGCGATTCGCAGACATCTATATGGCCTCGCTGAGCTGCCTCCTGAACTACGATGTCAGCCACACGTTCTACCCCAGGAGGACTCCGCTGCAGCACGAGCTGCCCGCCTGGTCTGACGGGCCCTCGGCCTCCAGAGCCCCACTGCTGCAGGAGGCGCAGGCCAAGTAACCGCGGGCCGCCATGGAAAGAGCCAGGAGCATTCGCGGCCCCGGACTGGGCGGACTTGATGAGGTTGACTTTGTGTGGGTCTGAGTGTTGTCTTCTGAAGAGATACGAATATGCCTTTTGATATTTATTTTGTACCTTATGGAGAAAGCACCCCGGGTTAAGGTGGGAGCTAGCTGCCCATTGGCCCAACTTCCTCCGCTTGTGGGCTGCAGGGCAGGGCGACCTCTGTTCTGAATCTGACTTGGCTTTGTTGTTCACTGAGCTCCTGGAACTGGTGAGATTTTCCAGGACAGGTGAGACCACTTGATGCCATCTCTGAGTTCAGCAGATTGAGTTTGGAAACTGTTCTGCACTTATCCATTTCCTGACCATGCACAGGCTGAGCGTCAGGGACTGCAGGGCCCAGGGACGTGCTGAGATAAACCGCTGGCAGAAAACGGATGATTAGTGAGCCCTTCAGTGGCCCTGGGCTGCAGTAAGTAGCAGAGGTGATTCCTGAATGGCAGCCAGTTCCCAAATCTTGGTCCTAGGGCTTTGGCGGGCATTCTGGTGCATCGTGTCTAAGAGAACGCAGCTTGCCTGGAAGGACTTAACATGAGAAAGAGCAGGAACCCTTTGTCCCCAGTGTGCGCTTGCTGCGACCTGCCCCATGCTGGGCATGGGCAATGGTGTCGCCAGTGATGGGCAGGCTCCCTCCTCTCCCCAGGGTGGGAGGCCGGGGAGGCGCAGCTCTGGTGAAAATCGCCTTCCTGCTGGCAAAACAGTCATGGTAGGAAAAGGCTGCCAGAAATCAGTGGGGCAGAAGAACCACAACCTTGTGGTCGGTCTCCCAGGAGCATAGGGAACCCAGAAATGCCACCCAAGTGCTGGTGCCATTGCTCACTGGAGGAAGGAAAATGAAACGGGACAGACATCCTTGTAATGGGGTGCTATGCCACACCTCGCCACCCCTGGGCCAAATGGAATCCTGCTCACAGCGTACGCGTTACCAGCAGCTGTGCTCGTCTGGGGGAAACAAACACGATGCCTCCTCTAACGCATCATCCGCGCGCAGGAGAGGGGCGGCTTCGGCGTGGCGAGGGGGGTGGCCCTCAGCGCAGCCGTCTGCAGCCCTCTCCTCTGAGCTTTGTTCCCGGCCCTGTTTTTCTGGCTCTGGGGAGTCTGGGTGGATTCCTTTAGGGGTTTAAGGTGGGAGAGGATGGTGGACATTGACGCTAATGGTTAGACCTACTGAGCGTTTCTCATGTCTTTCTAAGAGCAAAGCAAATGGCATAGATTCTTCTGTTTACCCCATCCCCCACCCCCAGGGAAGAATCCTTTGTTACGTCTGTATTCATAGTATCAACATAAAGTACATATTGACTGCACTCTCTGAGCGTCTTAGGAATGTCTGCTGCTGTTGGTCATGGTGCTGCTGATGGTGTGTTTGTTGCAGACGCTGAGTAAACACTTCCACTCAGATTAGCCTTGCCTGGTATAAGCTTTTGCTCTAAATGGCAGGAACGTGAAGGGGGCTGTTGGGGAGTGCTTGTTTACTCAGCATTTTTATTATAATAAATGTATTATAAAGTCATTGACTGAATGCTTCATAGGCTATCCGCCAAGATGCATAAGTTAAATGAATTATATAGGCAGGGCATGGTGGCTCATGCCTGTATTCCCAGTACTGTGGAGGCTGAGACAAGAGGATCACAGGTTCGAGATCAGCCTCAGCAACTTAGTGTGACCCTATTTCAAAATAAAAAATAAAGTAGGACTGGGGGTGTAGTTCAGAGATAGAATACCCCTGGGTTCAATCCCCAGTCCCACCCAAAAAATGTTACATAGTATCCATTGTAGCACTGCTTGTTATAATGGGATTTTTACTTGTGATATTTTGTTGTGTTTAAGCATCATGATCGATGTGACCCTTTAGATCCAGTTGAGCTCCTTTTTTCCTTCCACATTTGATAATAAACACAGGTGGGTACAGTGGTCTGATCCTTGTTTGGAGCAGAGCAGGAACTTTGTTGTTTCTCTGCACCCAGGGGTCTTGGCCATCAGGGCGCTGGGGAGGCTGGCGTTTAACGCCGGCAGGCGATGCTCAGAAGCACCCGGGCTCTTGCCATGTAGTTTCATTGTTTAAGAAGGCATTCTTGCTTGGTGTCTAACCAGATATCCCTTGGGTGTATACTTGATGTCAGTTAAAGGGTGTTTTGTTTACTTAAGACTGAAGTAGGACTATTTTTAAAACTGCTCTCTTGAATTGTCTAGGTTAGGTGACCTAAGTCTTGGGGAAAATTTTTTTCTGGATATGAATATTTAATTTTACAATTTATCCCCAGTTAGGAGGGTTTTAGTCTTGGAGTCTCTCAGCTTGACAGGACCGAGCTCTGCCACGTGGCAGAGGCCCGGCCTCTTGCACCAGAGCCAACGTGGCACACACTTGGTGGACTGCGTTGACCGGCTGAGTGCCACCTCCACGGGAGGGACGGGCACTTCCTCCGTCGTTATCCTTGTCTAGCTCGGTCAGGCAGGCTTTCGCTTGTCACTGTCGCGACTCTCAACTGGGATCTGGCACGCTGCATTGGGCATCCAGTTTGTTCTTTGGGGTGTGCGTTGATGAAAGCAGGTTGGCACAAGGGCAGTGAATCTGTTTTCTGCCATTTAAAAAATCGATGTATAAAGCAGACAGAATAAAATGAGTTTGAGCAGTTAAACAATTACTGTTTTTAACATTGTTTAGATGGATTTTATGAGAATGATGTGAACCAAAATTCACAGTCCCAGGGGCAGAACCTGCCAGCCGGGCAGTCCAGGAGGCTCAAGACACCCACGGAGGGGCCTGGGGGAGGGTCTCGCCCTGCTGATGTTTTTTTTTTTTTAGAGTTGCTTTTATTGAGGAAACCTGGCTTTTAAAACATTTTAGGTATTTGGCTTAACCCTCCTAACATTCATATATTCATTTTCTCTCTCTCTCCGTTCTACACTTCAGCTCCGTTTTCTGCTCTCACCAATAATACCATGGAACACATACCGCCTGCCACTGATTTGGGCATATTTCAGACTAAATTACTGGTTGCTTTGACTGCATCAGCCCTCTTAATTATTGCAAAGAAGTGAAAAGTCGTCTTGCCTCCCACCCAATTTAGCTCTGGGTGCACTCAGTGGCTCCCCCTCTCCTTCTCAATAGGACTTTCAAGCAGCAGAGCACGTGCTCAACACTAGAATTGAATCCACTCTGCCCAGTGCTCATTTGCTGCCAAAGACCCACTTGGAGGCCCCTTGTCTAGAATGCTCTAAGACTGAATTTGGCCAGAGGCAGGGTTCTTGATTGCTCTATTCAACTCCCAGAGCCTATGTTTTCCCCTCTTAATACTAATTTCCTTTTGTCACTTTTTTTTGGGGGGGGGCTTTAGTATTTGGGAGCTGAGTTCAAAGTTCAGCTAAGTTTTGACACCACCAGTGGGTTAAGGAAAGGGAAGCAAAGTGAGTGACGTTCCTCTAATTAGGGTCAATGAAGTTTTCTCTTAAAGGGCCAGGTAGGTACTATTTTCAACTTTGCAGCATCAGCTGCCGCTGCTTCTCCTGTAGGATGGGCATGGCTGTGTTCCATCATAACTCGATTTACAAGAATAGGCTGTGGGCTGTGGTTTGTGGGCCACTAGTGAAATCGATTGTCTTGGTGACAGTGGCAAGAGTCCCTTGCTGAGAGCATGCAGATGCATGACCTATAGCTTGGATGTGGATGGTAGAAAGTAGTTCTGTAGGTAAGTGTGCCGTATTCCCGTGAGAGCCGTGTTCCGGGCATAGTTCCTTGTATGGCCAGTGGTAAGGTGTATTTCCAGCACATTTCAAGATTGCGTCATCGTGTGTCCTTGAGCTACCTCTCATTGCACTCGGTTGTGATTGTGCTAGTGTTGGGCGCTGGGCTCGGCTGCCCAGGGAACCGTTCAGCACTGAAGGACTTACTCCCCTAGCTGCTGGCGTGCTGCTGGCTCACCATGCGCAGCTGTCAGGCCTCTGTGGATTTCCCTGGCTGCAGAGCCTGGCCCCACCCCACATCACGCCCCCTTGCTGGGGGCCCTTGACTGCTGCATGTGGGGGTACAAAGGCCTGGCTTCCCCACCCCAACTCGGGAAAGCCTGTGGAGTCCCCCAGCTCCAGAGCGCTCTGCGGGTCAGTGAGGCCTCCTGCCTGCGTCGCAGCCCAGCAGCTCCCCCGCCAGTCCTGCCCTGTCTCTCCCCTCCCCTCCGCACATGTTGATCCCGCAGCTTTTCCCTATAACCCGTCCTGCACGCGGTGCCCATCGCCAGGGAACCGGCCTGGGCCAGCGCTTCTGTACTTCTCTAGTAGTGCAAGCTTGAACTCCGACTTGCAAGACTGTTTTCTAATTGTTTAGTGGAATGACAGGTTGTGCCTGTACGATATCAGGCACAATAAATGCAAATTCAATAGACTATTTATTCTGAATGTGAATTTGCTATTTATTTAAGTGTTGATTTTATGTGTTAAGTGATATTGAACTTATAGCCAAATAAAAAGTTTGAATTGTATCGTCTGGCTTATTGTTGTCTGTTTCATGTTCTTACATCTGTGGCAAAAGCTTATTAAATTCTAGTGAATCCACAGTGGAGTCTGGTTTCCAAGTTCCCACACCCTGTTCCTGGGCCTTTCCTCTGCCCCCTTAAAAACCTCAAGAAAACTTCGCACAGTGTTGTCAGGGGTCATCCATATTGTTTCCTGTAGCAGTGCTTCATTTCCTTTTAGGGCTGAGTAGTATTCCATCGTATGGATATGCCACAATTTGTCATCCATTCATCAGATGATAGATATTTGGGTTGTTTCCACTTTTTTTTTTTTTTGCAGTACCGGGGATTGAACCCAGGTCGTTCTACTTCTGAGCTACACCCCCGGCCCTATTTTTTATCCTTTATTTTGAAACCGGGTCTCACGAAGTTGTGGTGGGCCTCACTAAGTAGCTGAGGCTGGCCGCGAACCCAGATCCTCCTGTCTCAGCCTCCCAAGTACTGGGATTACAAGCGTGCGCCACCACCCCCGGCTTGTTTCCACTTTTTGACTTACATGAATAGTGCTACCATGAACATGTATACACACGTGTTGTGAGGACATGTTTTTATTTCTCTTGGTTATATACCTAGAAGTGGGATTTGGGGGTCATATGGTAATGCTGTGTTTAAGTTTCTGAGGAAACGTCAAGCTGTTTTCCACAGTGGCTGCACCATTTTACATTCCCACCGCAATGTGTGAGGGTCCCAGTTTCTCCACATCCTCGCCAATAAATGTTCTTTTCTGACTTTTTGATTATAGCCATCCACGTGGGTGTGGTGTGCTATCTCATTGTGGTTATCATATCTTCTTAAACACACAAATAAGCAAACAAAACTGAATTCAGAAAGAATTCACAAGGCAGTTGTTGGCCGATTGAAGTTCCTAATTAGCCGTAATACGTGGATTTGGCCTTCACGGTTTGACCCCTCCTGTGGCAAACATGGTCTTTGTTTCCCCAAACACCGGATTTGGGTTTTGACTCTATTTCTGTTCCATAGACATTTACTGAGCACATCTCATGTGCCCGGCCCTGTGCTGGGTGCAGGGAGACAAAGACAAGGGAGGTGGGCCCTGCCCTGGGGAGCTTACAGTCTAACGGAAATAAGATCAAAGTTACCCAAAATGCAGGATAGAATGTGGGAAGTGTCATCTGGAAGGTACAAAGGAAGGATGGTGGAGGCTCAGAGGAGCGAGAAGTCCCCCGGGCTGGACTTAATAACACGGTCCCTCACCCGTGGGAATGAAATAACCCCCCAGATTAACTAGAGAGACGAGGTACAGCTTCTGAGTGCTTCACATTTTAAAATGCTCATCCCCCCACCCCGAAAGCATCTGGTACTGAGAATTCACAGTTGAGACGCTGGGCGAGGCTCCGCTGGCCGGCTGCTCACATCAGGCCCTCACAGCGCCCCCAAGGGGTCACTGCTCCCCAGCTGCTGTTCCTCAGAGTCCTGAAAAGAGAAGGTTGTGAGCACGCAGCACCGGCCAGAGAAGGTTGTGAGCACGCGGCACCGGCCATCCAGATCAGACGTTTCTTTGGGCCTCAGGTCTAAGACCTACAACATGATCCTCCTCATGAACCCCCGCGAGGTGGGAGCGTTGCTTCACGCCATGCCTCGCGTTAGGGTTAGGCCACTCGTTCTGGGCTCATGAGGTCTCTGCTGCCTGCTGCTGCTATGTGACCCTCGACAAGTCACCTCAACTCTGCCACCACCTCCTCGTCTCCAGAGTTGTCTTGAAGATACCTCACAGGAAGGGGTGAGCCGCAGACGCTCCAGTTAGCAAGGTATAAGCACCCACCCTTGAGCTCTTAGAGAAGGTATTCAGAAGCCAGACCCCAGAGGCGGCCATCCGGCCTCCCGCGTTCCTCAGCTCTGAGGGTAAGTACCATGATGTGTGCGAGTCAAGGTTTTTCATGGGTGACATTTGTGGTGTTTGGGATGTCTGGACTAGTGACAGATATTGTACAAACACCCCCACTCTTCAATATACGAGGCACGGGAACCTAGCCTGTCACTTGGGGCTGGTGTCCTAGGCTTAGGGTGCCTGTTACTGGCACATTTTTGCCTCCTGATCTACATGGCAGGTTTAGCTGAATCCTTCTTTTAGGATACTCTCTCACCTGCCCCAGGTCATCTTTCATGTGCAGACTTTATGGTGCCTTTGGAGAAGGACAGGCAGTTGGGAAGGTGGACAGGTGCACAGGTAAAGAGAGGCACAGTGAACAGGTGGTGTAACTGCTTATCTTCTGCCTTTTAAATCATTTCAGCATAACAGTGCTTCCAGAAATAAACTCCTACTAGTTAATAATCACCACTTAGATGAGCTCACCCTTGAAATTTGGCTGAGACCCTTTTTGATTAAAGAACAAAATAAGATTTGTGATCTGGTTACTTTCCAATCTATCACAAAGATCTGTCTGCTATGAAGGCACAAAGAACCACAAGATATTGATGTTTGGTTTACTTCAGAAAAATAATAACATCGGTTGCCTTATACAAGCTTAAAAAATGTTGCAAGAAAACACTTTTATAATGTTTCAGTGCCAACTTATATTCAATACCTATGACGTGGTCTTGGGGGGGAGCATAGTTATGTGCACTGAATGATTACACCAGCTGTCTGGCTTTGGTTAATTATTGCACAAGGGCTGTGGAGCACACGCGTGCCAAGACTTGGACCTGAGGAATGCTGTCAGCCCAGTCTGTTGGGTAAACAAGGACGCTCGGCACACTGCTTATCAGTTTTTCTAATTGTTATATAATGGGGGGGGATCTTTTCTCTGACTTCTCACTCCAGAACTGGTAATCAGGCATACCTTTCGTGTTCAGTGTGAATGGGGCACCCTGCATGGAGTCCCCCTGGGTTGAAGTCAGGGGGGGGCCTCATCTAAGCTCAGGCGTCACTAACTCTAGAAATAAATGGTCCCTTCTTGGGAGACCAGAGAAGCACATCCATCCAGATAAAAGGCCTCATTAAAGAAAAGTAGCTCCCAAAGCCAGAAGCAGTTCTGACACAGGCAGAAAAATCAATGAGAATGTTTAAAGGTGAACTAAAGGAAAAGCCCTTTTTCTAAGGTCTTCTGGCTTGTCTTGCACCTGCTACCTCATAAACGTTTGTGGCAGAATTCAGCACCAAACTGCTTTCATTGTGACATCCCACCTTTAGTTCATGGGCAACTTCTAGTTCTCATCTCCTCTAATTGTCCAAGGCTTCTGCCGTCTCCCCTGAAGAACCCAGGAGCTCTGGGCAACTGCACTGGCTCCAGTCAGCTTGCAAAACCGGCCCTCAGCCTTGCTGCCTGACACTTTCTAGGAGGGAGTTTTCCTTCCTGCGCTGCTCTCCACTGCAACATCATCCTGCAGCCCAACCACACCATCCCTAGATCAAAGTGCAAACTCACCTCGAAGGGCTCGCAGGATGGCTCAGGGGCCGCCGGGGCCCCGTTCTCATACAGAGGGTTTGAGATGTTCTCAGGCTGCTCCTGGCCGAAGGCCACAACATCGATGTCCTCTTCTGACTGCTCAAAACAACAAGCACAAGGCTGAGCCAGGACTGTTCCCAAGGCAGGGACACTTCACTTGGAAGATGCAGCCAGCCACCCTCCACCTCTGGGAGCTTTTCTTTAGAACAGTGCTTAGTGCAGATAGGACTGACGTGTAATAAAATGCATTGACCCTAAGTGTTCGGCTCTGTGACACCTCACACGTCTACCCAGGTGTGACAACATCCAGATTCAGCATCGAGGACATCTGTAGCCTCCTCTGTGCTAGGCCTGCCAGTACTCCCTCCCATCCAGGGGAATGGCCCCACAGTGCGGTGGTCTGACCTTGACGTTATATAAAGGAGTCGGGCAGCATGTACAGTTTTGCTAAAAATAATGTATGGTTTGAATGTCCTCATCAAAATTCTGTTGAACTTTAATCCCCATTGTGCAGTATTAAGAGGGTAAAAACTTAATTCAACGATGGTATTTGGAGGTGGGACCATTTGGAGTTCATTAATTTTAAAGAAGGCCATCACAGTGGGGCGCTAATCCAATGGGACTGTGACTTTATAAGAAGAGGAGACCCCTGATGCTCTGTGGCGCCATGTGAGGGCCTGTATTCCCTTGGGGCTCTGCGAGAGGTTTTACTAGCCAGCAGGCCCTAGCCAGATGTGGCTGACCCAGATTGAATCTCTCTGCCTTCAGAACCATGAACTGAATCAACCTCTGTGCTTTATAAATTACCTGGTTTGCGATACTCCCTTATAGCAATAGAAAATGAACCAAGATGTTTTTGAGAGTTGCCCTTGAGCTTATTAATAAGCAAGTTTGGGCTGGGGATGTGACTCGCTGGTACAGCCCTAGTTTAGCAAGTGCAAGTCCTGGGTTTGATCCCTAGCACTGCAAGAATGAATAAATGAATGAATGAGTGAGCAAGTTATCTGCTAGAAGGCAGTGACCCTCCGGCTGGGGGCTCTGCACAGCCCTTACCAGGCATGTTTTGAGGAGGCAGCCACAGGAGATCATGGGCCAGGAACACACAGTACATGGAAGGATGCCAGCTACTGTTCTGCCACCCAAACCAGTTCCCAGGGTGCTGTGGTTTGGATAAGTGTCCCCAAAGGCCCATGTGTTGAAGGCTTTGTCCCCAGCCCACGGCACTGCTAGGAAGTGGGTAAGGTCTAGTAGAAGGAAGTTAGGTCATTGGGGGTGTGCCCTTGAAGGGGATTTGGGGACCCCTGTCTCTCCACTTTCTCTTTCTCTTTGCTTCCTGGCTGCCACGTGAGCAGCTTCTGCTGGCTGTACACTCTCCTGCCATGATGTTCTGCCTCGCCACAGGCCCAAAGACAAAGGCACCAAGTGACTGTGGACTGAAACTTCTGAAACCATGAGCCAAGAGGGACCTTTCCTCCATATAGATATTTTGTCACAGTAACAGAAAGCTCACCAACATACAGGGCCATTACGTGATAAGCTCAGGAGCCTGTGCTGACCAGAAGTGGACTCAACTGTTAGAGCGAGATGAGTTTCTCTGGCTGCAATGTGAGGCCAGGTCTCTGGCTGTGCAGGTCCCTGGCTCTGTTCCCCAACCCTGAGGGCCAGTCTTGAAGCCCAAGCCTATCATGGTGGGCGCTTGTCTAGTGAATCCTCCCAGGTGAATGTGACTCCCAGGACCCTTGGTGACCATCTGCCTAACAACAGACCCTGGGCACGGAGGCTGGGCAGTTTACAACACTGGTGACCCCTGGTGCTCCTCACCACATCCTGTCTCAGCCAGGAAGCAGGGCATGGAACTGCCACAACTGGTTCTCCTAGGGAAGGGCCTTGCCAGGAGGCAGGAAGTATGGGGTGGGTGGCCACCCTGGCTGCTGTGCCAAGCGCCACATCTAGGCAAGCTTTCTGAAGCGCTGATCAGCTAAAGTCACCTAGGTCTAGGAGCCAGAATTTAGAGAGGACCCTGCTATGATCAGATTCCTCTAAAACGCATTTTTTTTTTTTTTGTGGTACCGGGGATTGAACCCAGGGGCGTTCTACCTCCGCGCTATACCCCCGGCCCTATTTTTCTTTATACTTTATTTCGAAACCGGGTCTCACAAAGTTGCGGAGGGCCTCGCTAAGTAGAGAGAGAGAGAGAGAGAGAGAGAGCTGAGGCTGGCCGCGAACCCGGATCCTCCGGTCTCCACCTCCCAAAGTACTGGGATTACAAGCATGCGCCACCATGCCCGGCTCTAAAACGCATTTGAGACTTGGTTGTCATTTTTTGCTGGGAGGTGGGGCCTTAAGGGATAATGAAGTCGCTAAGAAGGATCAATGACTTTCCTATGGTGGAGAGTTCTCTGCTCTTGCAGGACTAGTTTCCATGACGGTGCATTGTGGTAAAGCGAGGCCGCCCTTGCGTTTGCCTCTTCCACACACACACCTGCTTGTGATGCAGCGTTCCACTGTGAGTTGAAGCAACACGATGCTGGCACCCTGCCCTTGACCTTCCCAGACTCCAACCATGAGCCTAAACAAACCTCCATTTTTAATAAATCATCCAGCCTCGGGTGTTCTGTTATAGCAACAGAAAATGGACTAAGGTAATCCCTCATCATTGTGTTCCCAGTTTTCTTTCTTACCTCAAAATGCTGGAAGCCAATTGTCCTCCGGTTTAGCCGAATATAAGAATAGGCAGCCAGAGCAATTGCTCCAATGACCAGGATGATAGCGAAGAACACCCCCATTCCCAAGCCAGTGTGGCTCACGGTCTGAACACAGAAAGGAGAGGGGTCAGTTCTTAACACTGCTGATTCCCTCAAAGAGGTGCACTTGCTGGAGTTCCCCCTATTCTCTTTGGCCCTGGGCATCTTGGAGTAATTGAGATTTTAAAAAAATAAGGTGACATGTATCTAGCCCTTGCTACTACCAGGGTCTGCTCTAAGTGTCTTGCATAAAATAACCCATTTAAGTGTTGTAATAATCCAAAGAGACCATTATTATTGTTTCAATTTTAAATGGGGGAACAGAGGCACAGAGAGGTTAAATACTTGCCCAATATCAAACAGCTAGTTAACTAGAAGTGGGCTTGGAACCAGTCTGGCTTTGGAGCTCCTGTGCCTAACCACCATGCTGCAGAACTTTCCAGCAGCTAGCAGCTCACTCCTCCCTCATGCCCGTGGGAAAAAGCTAGAATACTAACATCAATCTCAGCCAACTTTTCTATAGCCTATATTATGTGTCAGGGACTAATGTATTTTACATTTCTTTTCTTTTTTTTTATTTGTGGTACTGGTGATTGGACCCAGGGGCATTCTACCTCTGAGTTACACTCCCAATTCTATTTTTTTATTTTTTATTTTGAAGTAGAGTCTCATTAAGTTGCAGAGGGCTTCACTAAGTTGCTGAGGCTGGCCATGAACCTGCGATCCTCCTGTTTCAGCCTCCCAAGTACTGGGATTACAGGCATGCACCACCATGCCTGGCTAATATTTACATTTATTAACTCATAGCCTTTCCCCAAACCCAGGAAGGGAGGCATTATAACTCCCCACATTTTGTAGATAAGAAAACTGGGGCTCAGAGATACTAGAGTGGAGGGATCAAAGCAGAGCTCAGGATTTCCACCCCTTCCCATGGTTCCTCCATTGGCCCACCCTTCTCCTGTCACTCAAAAAATGGTGACAGGCGCTGCATTGCTAATGCATGGGAGTGGGGATGGGATGGGCCAGGGCTGGGCATCCCCTGAGTTCTACTTTGGAGCTTTGAGGCTCCTCCAGTCTCCACAGGAGGAAAGTGGTGGACAGGGCTTCTAGCAACCATTTAATCTTGGGGAATGGACATTGGGCTGTCTCTGGCCCCTCACCGGGAACCCTGGATACTCACCGCTGGGGCCTGCGGTGCCTTTAAAGGCCTGGAAATGACATGAATGATCCCATTGGAGGCAGCGATGTCCCACTGCAAGATGGCTCTTCCGTCCACAAACCGGGTTTCGTTCTAGGGACATGAGAAGAGGATTGACAGGGATTTGTGACCATTTGGCCTTTCTCCCCCGCAAGGTGGGCAGCTTCTGTTCAGCTTCCCTGAGGCCCCGAGCCTAGGTTTTAGGCCTTGCTCCCCTTGCTGCTCACTGTCTGCACAGGTCACCGGCTGCCCGTGCATCAACCAGCTGAGCTGCAGAGACCTTACGGGCCACTCCTCCAACGCACCTGAATGACAGGCCGTCAGGAGGAAGATGGCTTGTCCAAGATCACCCAGGTAACAAGTGGTAAGCCCACCTCTGGACTGTAGGTTCATGGCTCTGAACATCACACCACACTGATAAAAAGGGATTTCCAAGTGTTCTAATTCCAGCATATTCCACTAACCCATATTGTGGGCCCCCCAACCCCAATTCCATCTGCTGATTCACGGTCTACATTTTAACAAATTTCCAGGTGATTCAAATGCATATTGAAGTTTAAGAAGCATTAGTCTAAACTATTGCTCTTCAATAATAGAATTTATCAGATAAAAATGCAGAAAAATAATACTCAGCATTTACTACATACCAGGTACTATCCTCTGCACATCACAAGCTTTGAATCAGTGAATCCCACAACATTCTATAATTTAGATCTCATGGTCATTGGGTTATCATCATTGCCACCATCACTATCATCATCAATATCATCACCAACATCATCATCATTATCATCATCTCCATCACCATCACTATCATCACCACCATCACCATCATCATCATCACTATCAATATCATCATCATCACCATCACTATCATTGTCAGTATTATGACTACCATCATCGTCATCATCATCATCACTATCATCATCACCATCACCATCACTATCATCACCATTGTCATCAACATCATCATGACCAACATCATCACATCACCATTGCTATCATCATCAGTATCATCACAATTATCATCACCACCACCACTACCATTACCATCATTATCATCATCACCATCGTCATCGCCATCACCATCACCATCAGTATCACCACCAATACCACTACCACTACCATCACCGAAATGGTTCAATACACGCCACCTCAAAATATGCCAAATGGGCATATCGATTTTTTGGATTTGGCATTTGAGAAAGAGCAGATGCAGGAGGGCTCCCTGACCCTTCCTTTCTACCTAGAGTGGAGGGACCAAAGCAGAGCTCAGGATGCACCACCCCTTCCCAGTGGTTCCTCCATTGGCCCCTCCTTCCCCTTTTGCTCAAAAAATGACGATAGGCGCTGTGTTGCTAGTGCATGGGAGTGGGAGTGGGGACAGGAGGGATCAGGGCCGGGCATCCTCAAAGCAGTTCATAAAAGTGGTTTCTAGAATTTCCTATGAGAAAGGTGCCCTCCCTATACCAGGAAGAGAAGAACATTCTTATCACCAGAGACTGGGCTTCGACACCAAAATGGACTTGTACAAACAAACCCCACTAACCCTTCTGTTAGTTTTCCTTCCCCATCTATTTCCTAGATACTGTCCCATAATCCACTGCTTACAGTCCAAACCCCATTGTATTGTCACTGCTGCACAACTTTATTATTTCTTTGTTTAAAAAGCATATACATGCTCAGTCTTAACTGCTTCTTTGGGTCATTTCCCTTATGAGCACTCCTCTGTGCACATAAAATACTGGGTAAATTTTGTGGGCTTTTCTCCTGCAAATTTGTCTTATGCCAGTTTAAGTCTTAGGCCGAGCTACAGAATCTAAGAGGGGAAAAGGAAGGTTTTCCTGCCCTACATCAACATTATCAAAATAATCACCATCAGCCAGCATGGTAGTGTGTGCCTGTCATACCAGTACTTGGGAGGTTGAGACAGGAGGATTTCAGGTTTGAGACCAGCCACAGCAACATACTGAGACTCTCAATAATCTAGCAAGACTGTTTCAAAACAAAAAAATAAAAAAGGGCTGGGGGACCGGGCATGGTGGCACACACTTGTAATTCTAGTACTTGGGAAGCGGAGACTGGAGGATCCGGGTTCGCGGCCAGCCTCAGCTACTTAGTGAGGCCCTCTGCAACTTCGTGAGACCTGGTTTCAAAATAAAGTATAAAAAATAGGGCTGGGGGTGTAGCTCAGAGGTAAAACACCCCTGGGTTCAACCCCTGGTACCGCAAAAAAAGAAAGAAAGAATAAAAAAAAGGGGGGGGCTGGGGGTGTAGCTCGGAGGTAGAATGCCCCTGGGTTCAATCCCCAGTACTGCAAAAAAAAAAAAAAAAAAAGGGCTGAGGGTGTAGTTTGGAGGTAGAATGCCTCTGGGTTCAACCCCCAGTTTAAAAAAAATCACCACCATCATCAACATCAACAAACTCATTTCTCAGACAAGGAAACTGAGACACAGAGAAGTTGGATGACCTACGTTCTTATAGCAAGCAAGTGGCAGAACTGAGAGTCACTCTATCAGGGCCATTTCACTTCAAAGCTCACATGCTAAGCCCAGGACGCACTGACAAGCTGACAGAAACAAAGGTAGAGAACCAAGCAACTTCAAAATGGTTTCACGTATCAGTCCTAATTGCCAGCTTCTGGGGGTGGGGGCTGCTGCCAACATGATAGGCTGTAGTACGCAGTTAATGCATCCCCTGTCTGTGGGTTTAGAGCTTACTTTCCCATTATAATCACTGCCAACTATTGAGCACCTACTGCCTGCCAGGGACTTTGCGTGGATATAGACAGTTCTCCCAATAAGCCCAGAAAACTCTGTACCGGTTGGAGCTGGTCCTGGCTAGAAGTGATGAGTAGCTGGCTTCCCAGCTTAGTTCGCAGGATGGTACCATTGACAAGGTCATTGTAAAAAAAGATGCTGACGCTGGTGAGGTGGTGCTCGATGTCCCGCCCGGACAGGGTCTGACAGGAAGGAACAAGAATGGTCTCTTAGGCTGAACAATAGCAGGAAATAGCAAGTTTTTCTCAGGCGTTCGGTGTCTGGGCTCTGCCAGGGTCTCACCTAGCTAGGCTGCGGGATGGAAAGACATCTTTATTGTCTAACACAGAGCTTCCCAATGGTGTCCTGGGAAGCGTGGGTCTAGAGTGGGTCACAGGTAGGTACAGGTATTGCGGGTTGAACAAATCCTGCCAACTCCTCTGTGTCCCACTTCACAAAGAGGGTCGGTGAGGTCGATGGATTGCATCAGTGGCCCGGTTCTTCACCCCTCCCAGGACCCTTCCCTTGGCCATGTCACTCTGCTTCCTGCTCTGACCCCGGCTCAGCTGTGCGATCTGTTGGCCAGTGGCGTGTTAGCTGATGTGACCAGCAGCTTGAAACGCACTGGCGGGACTGGGTTTGCACTGGTCACTCTGCCTCCCCGTCATTGGCACGAGGACACGCCCGGGCCAGTGCATTGCAGCATGAGAGTCCTGTGGAGCATAGCCACTGACAGGCCAGCCTGGAGCCACTGAGGGTGGGTCTCAGACCAGAGCATTTCAAGACCAGAAATGACAACTGATCTGCAGATATGTGAGCTGAATAACATGTAGCTGTCGAGTTTGGGGGTTATTTGTGACACAGCATTGTTGTGGTGACAGGTAACTCTTCAGTCTAAAGTGCAGGTGTTGGGGACCTGACTCACCTCTTTTCCCCCCAGCCCACTGTTCTGTGGCACGAAGAGGGTGCTGCGGATCGACAGGTCAGTCAGGTGTCTCAGAAAGGCCTGGCCTCTGGCGGAGCTGTTGGAATAGGCCAGCACTTCCTGGGGAGAGGGCAGAAGCAGTCTGTGTGAGAGGACTGGGGTGGCTAGAGAGGGTCACAGGATGTCACGCTTCTGGGAATATTCCTGATGTCAGCCCCAAGTCCAGCTGCCACACCTGTGCTCTTTCTTCTCACTGCCCTCCGTTTAAGGGGACTTTTCTTTTCCTCAACTAGTTGCCACAGTGAGTGGCAAACCCAGGTCACAAATTCACACAAGGTGGCCCGAGCCCCATGGCTCTTGACCACAACCACAAGCCTTTGGCTTCTTTCAAGAACTCACTGCTCAGATAGCTGCCTCCAGGCAGTCCTCCCTGCCCAAGGTAGAACCCAGCAGGCATGGCACGTACCGTCAGGAAGTTTGTGAGGGAGGGGAAGGATGTCAGGACCTGAAGCAGGTTCCCACTGCAAGAGAAGCCATCTCCCACATAGCCCACCTTGCAGGTGCAGTTCACATCTGGAGAGCAGAGCACACGGGGTCCCGCCCCCAGTGAGGCAGGGGCTGGGCTGCCCTGTTCACCCCTGGGGATGAGCTGGCCAGGCCAAGGATGGTTCAGTAGCTAGGGCAGTTACCTTTCATCCGATAGCAGTAGACATCCCATGTCTCACTCCTGTTGGGTCTGGATCCATAGTCTATTATCCCCACAACACCTGAGCCACAGTTCTTGGAGGCATAGGCTGTGGGGTAGGCAACCCGGCCACTCTCCAGCCAGCCAGCTGAACAGAGGTGATAGTTGGCCTGCAGGGACACAGACATGACCAGGAGCCACTGCAATTTCATATTCATTGTGGAAGCATTGGTTAATTTCTGATTCTTCCATCAGACCATAAACTCCACGGAACTAGTCTCATTTTTTTTCTACTGTACTCCTATGCCTATAACACAGTTGATAGTCACTACATTTTTGTTGATTGAGCCATTGGAAGAATGAAAGTGGTGGCCTCTCTTCCTCATAGGTGTCCAAGTCCTTCATAAAATTCTGATTTTAAGAATTTGCTATCAGCTATTTATCTCGGTATACATTTTTCTGCTTATGGGTTAACAGAACTCTAATTGATGATAGAACTTAAATTTATCATCATTACTATCAATTATCATCATCATCATCATCATCATCATCATCACCACCACTACCACCTTCTTCTACACATATTGAGAGATTACCTGGGACAAAGTTCCCTTGCAAGGACTTGACATGTGTCAACACCTTTTACCCTCGTCTCAATCCTATGGGGTAGAGACTTTTTAACTCCTGATCATATAATTGAGATAATTGAGGCATCAGAAGTTAAATAACTTGCTCAAAATCATATAGCCATCAAGTAGTGGATTCAAACCCAGTTAATCTATTCCAGATCTCTTAAACCTAAAAACTGAGTTCCTACTGTGTGACATGTCACCTATAGTCCTTATACAAACATGCCAGGTAAGAAAGAAGTTTCAATGGCTCGATCAAAGCCATATAACCAGCAAGCAAGCAAGAGAGCAGAGACTCAGAATCTCCAAGATGCTGGGTCCTGGCATCAAAGGCTTTGTTGCTTGGTAAAGAAATATCAGGTCTGAAGAAAGGTAGAGAGCTTTGGTAGTGACGGAGGTGGAGGAAGGGCCCTGAGCTCATACCATGTAGCAGTCACCTCCTCTGCTCCCAGTAAGAAGTCACCAGCAGGTAGCTCCAAAGAACTGGCTCTTCAAAATGGGCAGAGTTTCTGGTTTTGGAGACTAAGAGAGCAGCCCTGACAAGACAGGCCAATTCCTCCCTGCTGGGGATGAGAGCTCGGGCAGTCCCCATCTACTTCCTCCATGCTCCGGCCACGGAGCTCCAGCTAGTCCAGAGAACATGACTGCTCCGTGAGTTCCAGGAGACCCTGCTGAGGCTGAGCTTACTGGTTTTTCTGTTTCCAGCTGTGAGGTATGCACTTCTGGTGTCTGTCACTGCTTTGACAGTTGGATGCCATGGTGGAGAATAGACTTTGGGAGTCAGGGCTACATGTGAATACTTGATCTACTGCCGCCTGGCTGGGTGACATTGAATATTTTACTTAACTTTTGTAAGACTTGGATTCCCTATCTGTAAAATGGGAGGGATGATGTAAGGATGGATAATAGTGTCAATGAAGCATCCTACACGGTGGCGGACACATAGCAGACACCTGGCCTTGGACACGATGAATCCTTATCATAGCTCCAGGAGCATCCTCTACTCACCTCTAAGAAGGCAAAAGCCTAAGTCTCCCCCATCTTAAGAGGAAGTTGCATGCACGCCCTCCCCTGTGGCTCTGCCTGCACAGTGTCCACTTTCTGGAGACCCACCTTCTGGGCATAGGAGAGCTGGTTGTAGGTGGCCATGGTGGCAGACTCGTTGGCACAGGCCTCTCTGGCTTTGTCAAAGGTCAGCTTGTACCTTCCCAGCGGGGAGCGGAGATGGAACACCCCAATGGTGGTATCTAGAAGAGGAAGGAGAGGACTCATCCAGCCAGCCCACCTGGTTGCCAGTGCTTCCAGCAATGGACTTTGAAGGACTTTTAAAGTAGAAGGCCAACTCTACCCAGGGTGTCTTCCGAAGCCACTTCCCCTTCAAGTCTTCTAGTCTTTTTTCCTATTCATTTATGACATATATATATATATATATATATATATATATATATATATAATAAATGGGGCAGCATACTACAAATACAGTTTTCAGAAATCTTTTTAAAAGTTAACATTAAGTCATTATTATTTGACAATATTATAAAATTTCTCTGGTCATAGGATTTCTCCTCTAATATTTCTATCTCTCAGAAGGATTTGAGGTGTCTTGGGATTTGGTACATGACAGATGTTCAGTCAATAGTTGTTACTGAGATATGTAAGAACTGCCTCACTAAAATGACCACATCCGTAAAACCAAGCCCAAGCCACTCACAGATCTCCAAGAAATGCTGGTTGGCCATAATGTGCAGTGCTCTGCGTTGCTTTGGGAACCACTGAAGTCCCTCATTGCCCTGGCTCAGGACTATGATTGTGGGTCTCTTTTGGCTTCTCTTCAATGGTTTCAAGATGCCCCATCACCTGGGGCACTTCCATGTGGCTTTTTACTTTCTGGGGTTTTCTTAGTTTTATTATACCCGTGAGTTTGTCATAAGCCATTGACATCATCCTTGGAGTATATGTCCATCAATGTGCTATTACCAAAATGGCGGTGGGGAGATTGCTTTTTCAAGTGGCGGCCGCTTCTTTGTTCCTTAACACCCTCAGCTGTGCTGCCTGGATTCAATTGCCATCGACAGTTGCATGCGTTACTAAGCAAAGTGGGGCAAGCAAGCACCCGGACAATCATGATAGACAGCCATTGAGCTCCCCCGCATCTAACGGCTCAGGGTCCAGTTGTGCATCTACACTGCCCCTCGGCTGCCTCCACTGGGTCTGGGCAATGCATGGGCCCTTTGGTCTGTTTTGTTTTTCCTCTTGTGCAGGCCCCTTCCCTGAGCCTGAAGGGCAAGGTGCTCCAGGCCAGCACCCGAGCCACACTGACCCTGGAAGTGGAGGTCGGCACAGTCCGCGTCCGCGTGACACTGCCCGTTGTCCTGCAGGCAGCGGTCCAGGGGCAGCGGCTCCGGCTCACAGTTAATCCCATCGCCCACGTAGTGACTCTTACACTCACACTTCTGCCTGCCCTGTGGGAAGAGAGTGGGCAAAGATGAGGAGGCTTCTCCAGACCCCAGGACCCCAAGTGTCCTGGGACCCCATCCAGCACAGGAGGTGTTCAGACTGAGAACGCGCCTCTCCCGTCCAGTGACATGAGTAACGGCTGTGTCTTGCTTCTGTGCAGGCTTGTGATGAAACGCCATCATCTTTTCATCTCCACATAAATGTCGCTTGCTCAGAGAGCCCCTGAGCACCCACACAGAGAGGCTTCCCCGCTCCTTGCTGGCACATGGCCTGATCTGTGTTTCTCACGTCTCTCTGTGCTCTTTCTAAAATCATCTCACGAGCTTGCTTTTGTGCCAAGCATTGCCCCTTCCTTTTGCTTGTGTGTAGTTTCCAGGACTGCAGAGACCCTGCCTGTGTTTTTATTGCTGTATCCCTGGCCCCTGCAATAGCCCCCAGTAGGTGTGTGGTACGCCAGTCAAGTCAGTGAATGACCTATTTATTTCCCACAATGTCCCTATGATGTCTGCTTTACTACTAGGCCCACTTTACCAATGAGGAAACTGAGGCCCAGAGCCTATAAATCCAGGTGCTAAGTCTCAAAGGCTGTCTGACTCTAGGACTGTGTTTGTGACCAGTAATGGGCATTATCTTCCAATGCCTGCCCTTCCCACTGGAGAATCAGGGCGCTGACTCCATTCTAAAACACCTGAGTGGCTGCACTTTTTAAATGTCACTTCTTATCCACTTTTTTTTTTTGCGGTATGGGGGATTGAACCCAGGGGCATCCTACCTTTGAGCTACACCACCAGCCCTATTTTTCATTCTTTATTTTGAAACAGGGTCTCACTAAGTTGTGGAGGGCCTCACTAAGTAGTTAAGGCTGGCCATGAATCTGCGATCCTCCTGTCTCAGCCTCCCAAGTACTGGGATTACAAGTGTGAACCACCATGCCCGGCTGAGGCATTCTACTTCTGAGCTACATTCCCAGCCCTTTTTATTTTTTGTTTTGAAACAGGGTCTTGCTAGGTTACCAAGAATTGCTGAGGCTGTCTTTGAACCTGCAATCCTTCTGTCTCAGCCTCCCAGTAATGGGATTATAGGCATGCGCCATCACACTTGGCTTATTTTAATAAACTTTAAATTTTGAATCATTTTAGATTTATAGGAAAGTTGCAAAGGTGTGTGTGTGTGTGTGTGAGAGAGAGAGAGAGAGAGAGAGAGAGACACACACACAGAGAGAGAGAGAGATGCCCTCTGAAATCCTCCCAGTTTCTCCTAATGTTAACATTTTATCTAAGCCTAGTACATTTATCAAAACTAAGAAATTAGTGTTATTATTTTCCTATATACTAAACTATAGACTGTGTGTGGGTTTCAACAGCTTTCCCACGGTTTGCTTTCTGCTAAGGATAATAATTTGCATTTAGTCTGCTGATTTTTAACAAGAAACAGACTGAGGAGAGAAGAGAGCCGGGGAAGAGGCTGAAGGGGAAGCAGAGGCAGAGACAGGCGCAGGGCCGCTCTCCCGCAGGGCCCTGGGGAAGCGCGACTCACCGGGCCAGTCATACTGCAGGTGGCATGCTCATGACACCCTCCGTTGAGGCCATCTGCACAGGGGTCTATCTCTGTGCAGCTGTGGCCGTCCCCCTGGTAACCCTTCGGGCAGTGGCAGGAGACTTTGGTTCCATTCTGGGAGCACTTGGCGACCTTCGCACAGCCCCCATTGTTCTGTTTGCAGAAATCTACAACTGCAAGAGCAGGGGAGAGAGGGTTCCGCTTAGCACCGTCCGTGTAGCTGGGCTTCAGACCTGGGGGTCTGTCACCCTGCATCAGTTCGCTGGTGAGAGCCGGTGCAATACTTATACCCTTGTGACACCTCATGGGCCTCCTGGTGACCTCTGTCCTCTGCCCCCGTGTACCTCAAGGCTTACTTTGGTAGTTGTTTTCAGAAGGAGTTTGGGTTTTTAATGTTAGGATAGAGGTGTGTGTGTGTGTGTGTGTGTGTGTGTGTGTGTGTGAAGAGTTAGTGCAATATGGAACACCTTGTGAGACAGACACTGTTAACCCCAGTCTACAGATAAACAAACTGAGACTCAGAGAGCTTAACTCACCTGACAAAGGTAAAGTAGGTAGACCATGGCAGGGCTGGGATTTGAACCCAGGTTGGTTTGGCCCCACTGTTGTGTTGGCTCTTTTTTTTTTTTTTGGCGGTACCGGGGATTGAACCCCGAGGCATTCTACCTCTGGGCTACAGCCCTATTTTTTATTCTTTTTTTTTTTTTTTTTGCGGTACCGGGGATTGAACCCAGGGGCTTTCTACCTCCGTGCTACACCCCCGGCCCTATTTTTTTTAATACTTTATTTTGAAACCGGGTCTCACGAAGTTGCAGAGGGCCTCACTAGGTAGAGAGAGAGAGAGAGACAGGGAGAGAGAGAGAGAGAGAGAGCGAGCTGAGGCTGGCTGCGAACCTGGATCCTCCAGTCTCCACCTCCCAAAGTACTGGGATTACAAACGTGTGCCACCACGCCCGGCGCTTATTCTTTATTTTGAAACAGGGTTTCACTAAGTTGCGGAGGGCCTCACTAAGTAGCTGAGGCTGGCCGCGAACCCGGATCCTCCGGTCTCAGATTCCCAAGTACTGAGATTACAAGCGTGTGCCACCATGCTCGGCTGTGTTGGGTCTTAAAACCTTTGTTTTCACAATCCCCCCAATTCCAACACCCAAATAGGCCACCTGTAGTCTTAGGAGCAGCTGGAAAGCTGGCTGACTTCTCCTGTCTGCTCTCATGAAGAGAATGGTGGCAGCACTTAAGACCCTGAGAGAATGAACATGAGGACAAAGAGCCCCACCCTAAGCCTGGGGGGGGGGCGCTTGGGTCTCTGCTGTCATTGCTGGGCACTGAGCCCTTCTGGAATGCTGTGGAGCAGGTTACTAAACAGCAGGCACAGCAAAGTCTAATGTTTGCAAAAAATAGCTCCACATGAACATGTATATATTTATTCATGAAATACACCAGAAAGTACATATGGCCGATTCTACTAGCTTTCCCCTAATTCTTAGCCTCTTCTTTTTCTATAGTAAATGCCTTTTAGATTTTTTTTTTTTTTTTTGGTGGTACTGAGGATTGAACCCAGGGGCATTCTACCTCCGGGCTACACCCCCAGCCCTATTTTTTAATCTTTATTTTGAAACAGGATCTCACTAAGTAGCGGAGGGCCTCACTAAGTAGCTGAGGCTGGCCGCGAACCTGGGTCCTCCAATCTCAGCCTCCCAAGTACTGGGATTACAAGCGTGCGCCACCACGCCCAGCTATGGTTTTTAGATTTTTTTGTTGTGTGGGTGTGGGTTGCCCAACAAAAGACTACATTTCCCTGGCTCCCTTGCAGCTAGGCATGACAGATGATAAGGTATCAGCCAATGGGAGGGGGGCAGACCTGATTTCAGCAACTTTTAGGTTGTGTTCTTAAAGGAAGCTTGTCTCCTTTTGCTCCCTCTTCCATCCTGCTGTCTGGGTTGTGCTCATGGTGGTGGCCATCTCAGGCCACTCAAGTGAGCAATGGCAGAGCAACAAGATAGAAGGGATCTGGGCCCCCAGATGACCTTTTGGGGTGGAACTGTGTTATCCCTCAAGGCCTCCCTCCAAACTGTTATATGAGACAGAAATGAACATCTGCCTTGTTTATGCACTGTTCATTTGGGTATCTATATGGCCAAGTCTACATCTGTGCCTGTGTGTGTGTATAACTGGGGATTGAACCCAGGGATGGTGCTCCACTACTGAGCTACACCTTTAACCCTTTTTATTTATTATTTATTTATTTATTTATTTATTGACAGGGTCTCACCAAGTTTCCTAGGCTGGTCTCGAACTTGAGTTCCTCCTGTCTCAGCCTCCCAAGGTCTGGGATCCAACTCTAAGCCTGTATCTTAACTATGGATAGACACTGCAATGTTCACATTGGTTCTCACTGAGGGTCAGAGTATGTGTAGGTTTAACCTTTTAAAAAATACTGCAGTACATTTTCTGAATTTTTTGAAGTAAGACTGAATTACTTGAGGAGTTAGAAAAACATGCTAAGGTAAAGTACATCCTATTTGGCAAAGCAATTTTAAAACCATGACCTGGCCAGGCGTGGTGGCGCACACTTGTAATCCCAGTTACTTGGGAGGCTGAGACCGGAGGATCCGGGTTCGCAGCCAGCCTCAGCTACTTAGTGAGGCCTCTGCACCTTAGTGAGACCCAGTTTCAAAATAAAGAATAAAAAATAGGACTGGGGTATAGCTCAGAGGTAGAATTCCCCTCAGTTCAATCCCAGTACCGCAATAAATAAATAAATAAATAAATAAATAAATAAATAAATAAAATAAATAAATAAATAAATAAATAAATAAAACCATGACCTGGGCGGTGGGCAGGCTAACTGTAGGCAAACCCATTAAGGAATTGGAGTCAAAGAGAGGGTAGGCATAGTTGAAGAGGCCCAGGGTGGAAGCAGAAGAGCCACGATGGAGCCCAGTGGCTGTGACCAGGCCCCACTGCTCTCCAGCACCACGCTGCTATGTCACAGGTGCTCAGCGGGAACTTACCTGTGCACGTTATTCCATCACCTTCGTAATTCAGGTTACACTCACATGTGTTGTTCGCCATACAGGTGGCATGAGCAGAACAAGGAGGTGTGCACACAGGGGGCAAAACTGCAAAGAAAGAGGCCACCGTTCATCCTGTACCCAGGTGTGAAGAGTTGGGACCCAACTATGGAATTTCCCAAGAGTCTCTTGGGCTGGCCTCTGTGTTTCCTAAATACCCTCGTGTGGCAGAAGGATGGGTGGTTTGCTAAGGTCCTTCCTAGCTTGGAGACACTGAGAATCTAGATCACTCTTTTATATTAAGACATCTCTAGCCGGGTATGGTGGTGCATGCCTGGAATCCCAGTACTTGGGTGACTGAGGCAGGAGGATTGCAGGTTCGAGGCTTGCCTCAGCAACTTAGTGAGACCCTCAGCAATTTAGCAAGACCCTGTTTCAAAAGAAAAAATAAAAAGGGCTTGGGGTGTAGCTTGGAGATAGAATATCTCTGGGTTTGGTACTGGGATTTTGGTACTGGGATTGCCCCAGTACCAAAAAATAAACAACAAACACCCCTGCAAGTTTATCCATATTACAATGCAAATGTGTTCCTCTAGGGACAACCAATTGAAACATCCCCCCTCACAACTTGCTAGCAGGGATGGACTTGGTAGGTGAGCACTCTGGCTCCAAGCACAGGTGGAGATGGTTAAACTGAAGGAGAAATTCCACTGCTTTCTGAAGGCACCACGGAGCGGGAGAGAAGTCTAGAGCTTTGGTGATCACATGGCGCTGCAGTGTGCATGGGCAGCATGAAACCAGGGGACATTGGGGAGGAGGCAGAGAGGAGCAGAAGTTACCAAACTGCCAGATCTCTCGAAACTCCAGGTTGCAAAAGCCCCTGGGAAGCGCCCAGTGATGCCCTTCTGAGGACGGGGAGGATGAAATGTAATTGACTTACAGAGGCTCATTCGACCTGCCCATCTCAGGCCTTCCAGAACTGAGGGAGTGGGTTTGAGGGAAAAGCCTGATTAGAAAGGGCCAGATCTGTAATGACGATGGCGGTGACAATGACGATGCAAGCTGTTGTTTGTGGTGCCCACACACAGCGGGCACTTCAGACGAGATCAGGCTTGTTCAGGGTAGCATGGCCATAGGCAACAAATCGGGCACTTCAAAACCATGACCTCTGACCCTCACAGTCCTCCCCTTGCGAGGTGTGCGAGGTGGGGCTCAGGGAGGGTGGGATGTTCACGGCCACTCATCCAGGAAGTAGCAGGATCAGGGTTCCGGTCCTGGGCTAGGGACTCCAAAGACTGCATTTTCCCTGAAGCCACTCAGCTCTGTCCTCACGTGTCTGGGTCTAACAGCCACCTAACAGGGCACCATCCTAGCATGATCACGGGTGTTTTTGTTTGGTTTGAATTCAGGGGTGTTCTACCTCTGAGCTACATTCCCATCCCTTTATTATTATTATTATTATTATTATTATTTAATTAATTATTTTGGTACTGGGGATTGAAACTAGGGGAATTCTACCTCTGAGCTACACTCCCAGCCCTACATTTTTTAAAATTTTGAAACAGGATCTCACAAAGTTGCTGAGGCTGGCCACGAATCTGTGATCCTCCTGTCTCAGCCACCCAAGAACTGGGATTATAGGCATGTGCTATCATGCTTGGCTATTTTTAAATTTTGAAACAGGGTCTCACTAAGTCACTGAGGCTGGCCTAGAACCTGCAATCCTTCTACCTCAGCCTCCCAAGGACTGGGCTCACAGGTGCACACCACCACACCTGGCTTGGGGTGACCGATTTGAGTTCAATCTTGTCACCTAGCTTTCCAGGGATTCGTCAACCTCTTGAGGCCCAGGGCCACAATCCAAATCATCTCTTCCATGTGGCAAGGGAACACATGCTTTGCCATTTCTTTCAGGTGTCCCTGAGACCCCCAACCTCATTTGAGTTCTCTCGGTAGGGTTCGCTGTAGCCATGCGTGGTCAGCGGCTGGCCAGCCCTGTGACAGACCTGCCTGAGTGTCGCAGAAGCGGCCTGTCCAGCCCGTTTCACACAGACACTGCCCGGAGCCTGTGATCCCATCCTCGCACTGTCCGTGTTCTGAGCAGCTACAGGCTGAAAAGCAAATGGGAGTGTGGTCAGTGAGCAGTGTTCAGAGCTGAGCTAATCAGCTGCTCACTGGCCACCGTCGGCTGTGCACGTTTAGAGTGGGAGGCTCGGTGCCTGAGCCATAGATATTCATACATTTATCCAGACATTCAGAAAATAGCGTATCCAGGGGCCGGGCACTACTTGGCAGTGAGGTTATTATAGGGGAAAACATAAAAGATTCTGTTTTGATGGTCTTACCATCCAGGAATAGCCAGCTGTTGAACATGCAATTATAAATGGGATGAATGTTACAGCCTCAGAAGCGCAGAGTGTCACGGGGTGTGTGATAGAACAGACGGGAGAGAGAACCTCATGTGAGGCCTCCTGATGGAGAAATCTATTTAAAAGTAAGATTTAAGCCGGGTGTGGTGGTGCATGCCTGTAATCCCAGTACTTGGGAGGATGAGAGAAGGATTGCAGGTTCAAGGCCAGCCTCAGCAACTTAGGGAGACCCTGTTTCAAAATAAAAAATAAAGCCGGATATGGTGGCGCACGCTTGTAATCCCAGTACTTGGGAGGCTGAGACCGGAGGATCGCAGGTTCACATCCAGCCTCAGCTACTTAGTGAGGCCCTCTGCAACTTAGTGAGACTCTGTTTCAAAATAAATAAAATAGGGCTGGGGGTATAGCTCAGAGGCAGAATGCCCCTGAGTTCAATCACCAGTAACACACACACACACACACACACACACACACACACACACACACACAAAGGGCTGGGGGCATAATTCAGAAGTAGAATGCCCCTGGGTTCAAGCCTCAACACCAAAGAATAAAAAATAAAAATAAAATAAAAATAAAATAAAAATAAAATAAAAATGAAAAAATACTTACCAATTCTGCCACATCTTACCACGCCTAGCAGGGCCAGGCTCCCCAGTTACCACCAGTTTTTGCCTAGATTGCCACTTGGGCTTCCCCAGGGTGGCCCTGCTTCTGTGCCTCTCCCCTGTGGCATATCCTCCACAGGGCACCTGGCGTGAGCCTCTCTCATCTGTTCAAGATGCTCCTGTGCTCACTGCTCCCTGGCCGCCTATTACACTTCTAGTAGATGCTGTCGACCTGTCTCTGGCCGGGAAGTTCCTATGTGACCTGGTCGCTGGCCACCTTTGGTCTCCCTTCCTTCCCCTCTTGCTCTTCTTCGCTCTCTCCGATCCCATCTCTTTTCTCCTTGCTGTTTCTTGCATGCCAAGCCCCTCCGGCCCCAGGGCCCTGCCACTTGCTCATTCCTCCTGCAGGAAAGCCATTCATCTCATCGTCATGGTCCACGGCACTAGCTACACGTGGCTATTTAAATTTAAACTAATCGAAATAAAAATTCAGTTCCTCAGTCACACATGTTGAGCGCTTGGGAGCCCCGTGTGGCTAGTGGCCACCACACTGAACGGTGCAGTCACAGAACGTTTCCAGCGTTGCTATGAGTTTGGCCCACTCTTGATAGTCCCACGGCCTCTGTTAGGTCTCTACTCCAATATTCCCTGTGTGAGATGCCACCCAAATCACAGCCTCCTTGTATTCTTGATCCCTTTTCCTGCTTCTTTGTCCTTACAGCCTTTATAACTATCTTTGTTTATGTAGAATTTTGAGAGCTGGGATTTTGTTCCTGCTGCCCCCAACCACTGTATTGCTAGATCCTTAGAACAATTTCTAGCTACTGAGAAAATTACTTAATCTTTGTGCCCAGGTTTCTTCATCTGCAAATTGGGGATGAGTACCTTCTTCCAAAGGTTTTTTTTTTTTTTTGGTACTGGGGATTGAACCCAGGGGAGTTCTACCTCTGAGCCACACCCCCAGCCCTATTTTATTTATTATTTTATTATTATTTTATTTGTTATTTTATTATTTTTAGTTTGAAACAGGGTCTCACTAGGTTGCTGAGAGTCTCTCTACGTTGTCGAGGCTGTCCTTGAACCTGTGATCCTCCTGTCTCAGCCTCCCAAGTACTGGGATTACAAGCGTGTGCCACCACACCCAGCCTTCCAAGGGTTATGATGAGGATTAAATGGGAAAACCTATACACCTGGCACATAGTAGGCACTCATAAAGGTTAGCTATCAATATTAGTAAGGACAAGATAAGGACATGTGAGTTGAATGACTGGATGAAGGAATGTTGTCCCGCCACTGCCTGCCTTGGTGGCTGCAGGGATGTGAGTTTCAGTTTTAGAAGCGAGGGAATATGTCCAAGGAGGAAAACAGGCAGATGGGAGGTGGGTGGTAGGAGAAAGGGGAAGGAAGGTGCCCCTAGGTCAGGTAGACGGTGAGGGTGCAGACAAGGAGCATGCGGGTGAAAAACAAGGAAGCAGCCACGTACGCTGACAATCAGGCCCGAATCTCCCCGGCAAGCACAGCTCACACGCCGTCCCATTGAAGCCAGTGTTGCAGTGACATTGTCCCGTGGGCGAGTACTGATCGAGGCAGACACCCCGGTTATTACATGGGGTGTCTGGTCCTCCAGGGCAGGCTGGAAGAGATGAAACAGCAGTGACTCCTCAGTCCCCAGACCCAGAGCAGCTCTGGGTGCTGACCCCCAGCCCCTGGTCAACATGCGGTGGACTCTGACATCCGCTGGTGGCCCTGGTGTCAGTGGACATCGAGGGTGAGACGCTGGTTTCATGTCTCAGATACGATTCTACCTTGGCAGAGCAAGAGACTGAATTGTGCACAGTATTTGGGGGCCAGGAGACCCGGTGTGAGTAGATTTGAGCTGAGTAATGAGCTTTCTCTGAGCTTTAGTTTTCTTAGCTCTAAATGATGATGATGATGATGATGATGATGATGATGATGATGATAGAGTGCCTGTTTGACCTAAACCACATTATTATTGTGAGGATCAAGTAAGGTATATAACTGAGAACACTGTGAAAATCTACAGACCTGAACAAATATAAGGGACAATGCTGATTTTTGTGAATGGTCCGCACCTTTGTGATGGAGGCTGGAGGTGGGCGATCGTGTGGACTCTCAGCCCAGAATGTTCCTAATCAGATTATCATGAGTGGGATATGCATGGCAGGGAAACTCCTGACTTCTGGAGTCTGTGGGACCTTGAGCTTGCTTCTTATCCTCTCTGTGCCTCTATTTTCTCATCAATGAAATGGGGTCAAAAGTAGAACTTACTGCCTAGGGCTGTGGCCAGGACTAAATGTATTGCCCTGTATGGGAGCCAGCACTCCACAAGTGCCCACTAGAACCACGTGTGGCAGGAGGAACGTGCCTGCTAGGCCTCTGTTATGCTGTTGCTGTTGATGTATTCACTACAGGTCACAGCTAGACACAGGGGTTGCAGGATGGGCCCCAAAGTCCTTTGGCTCAGTGCCACAGGACAGTGCTACACATCCTATAATTGGATTTTCAGGAATTTATGACCCACATGCACGCTATCTGTATATCACCTCTCAAAGGCAGAACCTTGTCAGATGCATTACACAGACACCGTGGATGTTGCATAACGTCAGAAAATAAATATATGGTGCTTTTAGACCATGGGAAATGCCTATGCTCTAATGTTAAGCCAAAAAAGCAGACACGTAATTAGAATATATACGCAGTGGAATCTCAGCTCTGTGAAACACAAAATCTGCGAAATGAATGAAGCGGAAGGCAGATACACAGCTCTTCATGAACAGCGCTCATTTGGGGGCCTGGCGATCGTTAGGGGGCGTCTCCCCCCCCACCTGGTAGCGTCGGAGCTTGCAAAAGCTGCGCAGCGAGCCCGCAAGCCTTTCAGAATCGCGCGGGAAGAGGCGCCCTCACCCTGACAGTCTGGCAGGAAGTAGCCCTTGCAGCACCTGGGGAGCTGGATCACCAGGGTGCACTGCTGCTGGCAGCCTTCCAGGTTCCTCTTGTAGGGCCCCAGGTGGTATAGACACTTCTGCTTCGCGCCCTGGGGGAAGAGAGTGGACCATGCCAAGCCGCACTTCCATCGCTCCAGCTGGGCTCCGGGTCTCTAGCCCGCCCCCAGTGGAGGAGCTCGGTACTGCCCTGGTCGGAAAAGGGCTGGTGAAGGGGAGAGGCAGGGCGCCCAGGGCCAAAGTGCTCCCTAGCCTGAAGGGGAGGACTTTCTGACCCCTGGGGCTATTCGCAAATGGCGCGGCACGGTTGCCTGCAAGGGAGTCTGGGAGAGCCTGCTTCCTATCAGCGAAGGAGTGTGTGCCAAGGTCCCCCGAAATCCTCAACAAGGAGAGTAAGTTACACTGTGTTTTGTAGAAGTGTTTTGGTTAGAGGCTTTGCCAGTAGAGAGCAGAAAAAACTTGACTTTGGAGTAATAAGAAAACAATATTTAATACTCACTATGTGTCAGGCACTTAAATATACCTCCATCTTAAAATCGATTTGTTCTTTTTTTTTTTTGCAGTACTGGGGATTGAACCCAGGGGCATTCTACCTCCAAGCTACACCCCCAGCCCTATTTTTTATTTCGAAACAGGGTCTCACTAAGTTGTGGAGGGCCTCACTAAGTAGCTGAGGCTGGCTGCGAACCTGCGATCCTCCTGTCTCAGCCTCCCAAGTACTGGGATTACAAGCGTGTGCCACCACACCTGGCTAAAATCAATTTGTTCTAATAGGCACATGCAGAATTGTTATTAGCTCCTTGTTACAGAGGAAAAACTGATAGATCATGCAACTTGCCAGAGATTACTGGAATTTGACCCCATACCTGTGGACTCCGGGATTCATCGACTTAACCACCACTCTACATGGCTTTCTGGGCTTTTATCCCTAGCTTTGCTCCTTACTAGCTGCGTGGTCTTAGGTGGGTTGCTTGCCCTCTCTGAGAGTCACTTTTCTCATGAGCAAAGTGGAGGTAAAAAAAAATAGCTTCCTATAGGTGTTATAAAGAGGAGTAGGGATAATCAATAGATAGAGGACTCAGCACAAAGTATAGGACATGGATAGCAGCCGACAAAAACACAGCTGTTATTTTTATAATTGTGACCATCTTTGAAGTCTATTCTAGGTTTGTAATCCCATGAGTTTTCTAGACAGTTCCTAGAAGATGGGCAGTAGGTTGATAGGTTGACTGGGCGAGAATGTATACCTCCCACCCAATTGCCTTGGTTGTTAAAAGAATGACATAAGTAACATTTATACAACATACCCACAGACCCTTACACACACACACACACACACACACACACACACACACACACACAGAAGATGGAGGTCTGATCATGAAACAGACTCTGGCTTTCCAAACGCTGTCATTGCATGCATACTTACCCTGGGTTTGCTCCATCTTGGGCATCTGGGGGTGTTAATGCAGCTCCCACAATCCCCCTGGTGGTATGCAAGAAAAGAAACTTTAAGATGGAGAGTATTGGAGAACTCAAGGAAATGTTCCAGGTTAATACCTGGATGAGTTGATTGAGAACCCAATTCATATCAGTTAAGGTTCTGGCTATGATCAAGAATATGAAAATAAGCACACTGCAACTTTGCCATGGAGAATTCTGAAGGTCTGGCTTGGACCTCAACTTCTTTGTTTAGTTCTTTGAGAAAAGTCCCCTGTTATACCGAGTGGGATCTGGGCAGTGCGGAATGCGGACGCAAGTTAGCTATGACACTTCTGAGCCATCTCTTAGAGTCTCTGACCCTGAGTTTTAGGATGTACAAAGTAGGGGTAATGATTCTTGCTGGGGTAATGTACAAAGTAGGGGTAACAATTCTTGCTGGGGTAATGTACAAAGTAGGGGTAATGATTCTTGCTGGGGTAATGTACAAAGTAGGGGTAACAATTCTTGCTGGGGTAATGTACAAAGTAGGGGTAATGATTCTTGCTGGGGTAATGTACAAAGTAGGGGTAA
>PVJS01003359.1:0-76315 GCA_004027185.1 Glis glis
TTTTTTTTTAATATACTCATTCTGTGTATTCTGTTAATCTAGAGAACCCTGTCCAATACAGATGTTAAGGTAAGTTCCTTTATTCTGATTTTCTGCAGTGTTTTTAACACAAATGGGTTTTGGATATTTTCAAATGCCTTTTTAGTATCTATTCAGATGATCATGTGATTTTAGTCCTTTGTTTTATTTATGTGGTGAATAACATGCATTGATTTGTGCATATTGAACCAGCCTTGTGACCCTGGAATGAAACCAACTTGGTCATGATATACAATTTTCTTGATATGGTTTTGAATGTGCATAGCTAGAATTTGTTTAGAAATTTTGCATCTAAGTTCATCAATGATATTGTTCTGTAATTTTCTTTTCTTGATGGATGTTTATTCTGTTTGGTGTTAAGGTGATACTGGCCTTATAGAAGGAGTTTGGAAGAATTCCATCTCTTTTGATTTCATGGAATAACTTGTGAAGTGTTGGGTTTAGTTTTTCTGTAAAGGTTTTGTAGAATCCATCTGGACCGGGGCTTTTCTTTAATGGAAGGCTTTTTATTGCTGTTTCTCTCTCTTTGCTTGCTATTAGTTGGTTTAGTTTTTCTATGTCCTCTTGGTTCAATTTAGGTAGGTTGTATGTGTCTAGAAATCTGTTGATTTCTTCTATGCTTTCCAGTTTATTGGAGTATAAATTTTTGAAATAGTTTCTAATGATCCTCTGGATTTTGTGAGGATGTCTCCTTTTTCATTTCTGATTTTAATAATTTGGGCTGATTCTCTCTTTCCTTTGGTTAGGTTGGCTACAGTTTTACCAATATTGTAAATCTTTTCAAAGAACCAGCTTTTTGTTTTGTTGATCTTTTATATTTTTGTTGTTGTTGTTGTTGCTATTCTCTATTTAGTTTCTGATTGTTGTGGAACGTTTTTATTTCTCCATCAATTTTGAATGATATCTTTGCTGGATATAGTAGTCTTGGTTGGAAGTTGTTTTCTTTCAGTGTCTGGAGTACATCATAGCAGTTCCTCCTGGCTTTCATGACAGGGGTTGAGAAATTCAGAGTAATTCTTATTGGTTTTTCCCTTGAATATATCCACTCTTGTGTTCTCGATACATGTTAAGTATCTTTACTTGTCCTCTGTTTTAGTCATTTTGCTTATTATGTGGCATGGAGAAGTTCTTCTTTGATCTTGTCTTGTTGGTGTTCTGAAGGTCTCCTATACATGGATTTCCAACTCTTTCTATGTTTGGGAAATTCTCTGATATTATTTTACTGAAGAGGTTTCTAATGCCCTTGGTTTGTGCTTCTAGAACTTCTTCAACAAGATAGGTCATTTAGTATTACCCATCTTTCTTGGATGTTCTAGTTGTGTTGTCATATTGTCTTCTCTATATTGTTGACTCTGTATTCAGCTTTGAATGAGCTCTCTTCCAAGAGTGAGACTCCATTTTCCATGTGGTCTAGTCTGTCAGAGGTGGTCCCTATTGAGGTCTTTTTTTTTTTTTGCGGTACCGGGGATTGAACCCAGGGGCGTTCTATCTCCGCGCTACACCCCCGGCCCTATTTTTTTTATACTTTATTTTGAAACCGGGTCTCACGAAGTTGTGGAGGGCCTCACTAAGTAGAGGGAGAGAGAGAGAGAGACAGGGAGAGAGAGACAGGGAGAGAGAGAGAGAGAGACAGAGAGAGAGAAAGAGCGAGCTGAGGCTGGCCGCGAACCCAGATCCTCCAGTCTCTGCCTCCCAAAGTACTGGGATTACAAGCGTGTGCCACCATGCCTGGCCTTATTGAGGTCTTTAATTCATTTATTGTTTCCTTCATTTCACTCAAAATCTCTTTTTTGGGTTTTATATAGGGCCTCGATTTCTCTATTCTTATGTTTTTTCTTTTCCTGTATACTTCTCTGATTTCATTTCTGAGGCCTTTGATCACATCAAAAATAAAAATTCAGAATTTTCCTTGTGGCATTTTCTGCAGCTCAGTATTGGTGATCTCCCTTGTTGTTCAATTGTGGGCATTTATTGTTTCCTTGGTCTTCATTCTCATGTTTTCAGAATTCTCAGGTTTGTATTTCTTTTGCATTAGCATCCTCTACCTCTTTTAATCCCTTTATAATAAGGCCTATGCCGGGGGGTATCTATTTGCCTCAACTAAACAGTCTCATATAATCAGACTTTTGATTTTGTCCCTCAAAACCTCTTTGACAAGATATAGTTCATAGTGCCACCATGCTCTCCAGGTTCAAACTCAGCAGGGCCAAAGACTTTGATGTTCCATTCAGAGCCTATAGCCTGTTGATTGGGATTTAATGCCCGACAGACACCAGGGCTGCGCTGCTCACTAGATGAAATGTGTGGGGTTCCTTTCAGTCCTCTGCTCTCTGTGCTGCATCCAATACCACCACATTTCAACTGTCTTTCTTCTGTTGAGTTCTGACTACTTTTCATCTCTTGTCAAGAAGCAGTATTTCCACTTGTTGTGTTCCAAGTCTTGGAGCAACCAAAGCATGCTGTCTTCCTCTATTCTACCGTCTTTAATGTCAGTATTGAATTTTTTAAGCTCTTTGTATATTCTACATATTACCCTCTACCAGAGGGGTAGCTGGTGAAGATTTTCTAATCCCATTTTAGCATAGGTTTCTTAGAGGACCAGAATCAACATAGTATGCATGTGTGGGCACTCAAATTTATGCACTCACACATAATACATATACAGAGTTATGTATTGAAATGAATTCATATATTTGAAGATATGTATGTATATGTATGCATACAGATATACATACATGAGTATGCAAATGCACACATACATAGACACACATGCACATGAACACACTTATTTAACCCAGCAGTCTTAGAGTTCCATTTCTAAAGTTGAACATCTGACCTTCTCATAGAGATTTGCTAGGAGTACATTAAAGAAAATATGATTTTTTTTCTCACTATCTTGGCAAAGATTTTTACTGATTAGGTCAGAAAGCAAGTATGTATGTATCATATGGGTACATCATGTCATTTATTAATTGCCTATTACTTATATTAAAAAATTCAAAGCCAAAACTAAACTAAAATCTGTGGTTGATGTGACCAACATATTAATTTTATTTTATTATAATAAAATTTCCTGTTTGGTATCTGATGGGTAAGATTTCATAGTGTTTTTTTTTCAGTTTTAAACTGGTATTTGTTGGTGTGATGTGGATTCAACTTCTATGAATAATCTTTTTTAAAGATGTTACCAAGGACTAAGCCTGACCTAGAATAAGAATGACTATTTATCTTCTCTCAACTGGAAGTTTGCATTTATCAAATTACTCTGAGAATCTCTCAATACATTCTCCTTGAGCATTGATAAATTTCAGGCCAGTCATGACATTTACTGTAAATTTTATCTGATGACATGTTGATGACTATCAACCTTTTGATTAAAAATACATGATTTTGAAAATGTACTGTGTGGAAAAAATCCAGAAACAAGACAAAGACATTTAGTCCTAAGTGGAATAGTTGAGGGAAGTTGTTTAGATATAATAAAATTCCATATGATGTTTATTTCTGCATTTTAGAATGTAATTTTATCTTGACCTAATTTAAAACATTTCTATAACTTAAGTATTGATAAGAGGGTCAATTTTGTATGTGTGTGTGTGTGTGTGTGTGTGTGTGTGTGTGTATGTGTGTGTGTGTGTTACTATGGAATGAACCCAGGGGTGTTCTACCTCCGAGCTATACACCCAATGCTTTTTAAAAATAAAAATTTTGTGTTTTAAAAGAGGGTCTTGCTATGTTGCTGAGGCTCTTTTCAGACCTGCAATTCTCCTGTTTCAGCCTCCCAAGTATTGGTATTATAGGCATGTGCCACCACACCTAGTAGATCAACTTTGATAATATATTTAAAAGGACTTCATATAGGAATATAATAAATTGTCTTTGCACATTATATATGAGATATATTTTGTGTTAAATACATGTACTTTCAACATTTTATACAACAGTATATTAAATTTTAGATAAATGTAATGGTTAATGCCACATATTACACATTTTAATTTCAAAATGTCAAATTTACTTTTTTCTCTTTAACTGGTTACATGAAAATCCAGCTGGGTTTCCAGGATTAAAACATTTTTTATAAAGTTTGATTTGGTGATGCAAAAGTACATAGGCAGAAGCCCTTGTAAAATCAGAAATTCTTAGTTTTGTCCAGCACTCTTGATTCCACATGCGTGACTTGAACTTCAGAGGCTCTATTAGCTTTAATCAGAGAAATGTAGCCCATTTTGTTGATTAAGAAATATATTTCCTGAACAGTGCACTTTTTTAAAAAAATAGAAACATGTATTTTATGCCATGTCATACTTTTTAGATATCAAAAGAGAAAAAAAGACAGAAATACTTTCAAGGCTTATTGAGCATGAATTAGAAATTTAAACAAAGTATTTATATAAAGGTAAATGTGTTACCTTTAGGCATTTTATTGATGTTGCTATGAGAAAATAAATATTGTATGTGTTTTGCTTTTCCCCTTGTATTTTACTAAAAATTAGATTATTCTGGCACATGAGTAAATGATAATTTTTTTGAAATCAGATATGTTTATTTATTTTAATTTTTAATTTTTAATTTTGTGGTGCTGGAGATTGAACCCAGGGGCATTCTACCTCTGAGCTACACCCCCAGATCTATTTTATTTTTTTACTTGGAAACAGGGTCTCGCTAGATTTTTGAGTCTAAGATGCTGAAGCCAGTCTTGAACCTAAGATCCTCTACCTCAGCCTCCCAAACACTGGGATTACAGGCATGCACTCGCTCTCTCTCTCTCTCTCTCTCTCTCTACCTCCCTCTCTTTCTCTTTCCTAATTTATAGCACAAAAAGACCATGTGAGGACCCAGCAAAGAGTGTGCCATCTGCAAGCCAGAAATAGAGGCCTCAGCAGGAACCAAAGCAACCAAGACTTTGCTATTAGACTTAAAGCCTCCAGAAAATTGATAAATAATTTCTGTTGTTTAAGCCATGCAGTCTATGCTATTTTGTTATGGTAGCCCAAAGCTGACTAATACAAATGCTTTTCTTAACTTTGTTTCATTAACGTTTTCTTCTCTATTATTTAAATTAAAGAAAAATTATATATCTCCCAGTCCTATTTATAATGAGCCTTATTAAAGTGAAACCTAAAATATCCAATATGAATTTAGGGGCTTGACAGAACTCTGGTTTATGTACTCTTCTTTCTAAGGGGGAGGAAGTAGAGAAAAGACCAGAAAGGGCGATCATACATATTTCATACACAGGTTAAGCATCACTAATCTGAAATCCTGAAATCCACAATGCCCCAATATCTGAAGCTTTTTGAGAGCCTAGATCCCAAAATCCAAGAGACCTCCCAAATCTGAAACACTTCTGGTCCCAAGCATTTCAAAGAAGAAATACACAACCTGTATTATACTCTTGATCAAAAAACTACCACCCTCATCAAGAAGGCAGGCAGGTTTTAGAAGGAACCCACACAGAAACTTAGATGGAGGACTTTTTTACCATCCACAGCAGTGTTAATGGAATGATGGGCATTTTGGCCACATCCCCTCCATATGAGTCAGTTTTGCGTTACTGCAATGAAATACCTGACACAGCCAAATTTTAAAGAGAAAAGGTTCACCCAACAGTTCTGTAAGTCCAAAGTCCTCACAGCATAGTGCAGCCTCAGTGAAGGTCTCCCCTTGACTGTATCACCTTATGATGACTGGCAGGTGGAGATGGCGGGAACACATGTTGGGAGCAGATACTTACATCTCAAACCAAGGACAGAGAGGGAGCACAGGTAGGGTGCTACCATCTCTTTGCTAGATACTCCCCGTGACCTAAACACTTCTCTCCAAGTCTCACCTCCCAGATTGCCGCCCCTGGAGTTAGAGTTTGCACAGGTAAGCCGGACACAGCATGGGAAGTCATTTAGGATTGGACAGTTTGGAAATTTTCAGAAGGTTCTAAGGTACTGGGTGATCCCCAGTGTGGGCATATAGTCCTGGGATAATTAGGGGAGAGGAAGATTGCCTTCTGGGACTTAGGTGTCAGATAGAGAAAGTATGGCTCTGGGTTGCTTAGTTTATACTTCAAAGGCTGGCTTCCTGCTGACCCCTTGCTAAAAACCAATCAGCCACTGGAGAGACAATCTCTCCCCAACCAGAAAGACTTTTTAGATGTCAAAATATCATAATATATAAAAAATTACGCACATGTGTGCCTGGGTGCATGTGCTCACACACACACACACACACACACACAACTTAAAAATCCTATTATCAATTTATTGGCATGCCAGTGAAATTATATAGTAGTACGACAATTGACATCTTCATAATTTTCATCTTCTCCTTCAGTTAAAAGATTAAAAATTATGTTTTCTCTGCCAGTCTTATTTTAATCATTAAATTACCTGTTGCACATTTATTGTTTGACTGATTTCTTAGTTGGTACTATTGTGGAAGAAATCTGTGTTCCCCTTCAAATTTATGTATACAGAGGTGCTGCTGAGCTATTGATGTTTTCCTTCGGCATTGTTGACACTTCTTATTGGGTACAATCATGTAACAGGTAGAGCAGAGATTATAAAGACATTAATGATACTTCCAGAGTTTTTATTTTATTTTATCTTATTTTATTTTTGTGTGGTAGTAGGGATTGAACAACGAAGGCATTCTACCTCTGAGCTACACCTCCAGTCCTATTTTATTTTCTATTTTGAAACAGGGTCTCACTAAGTTGCAGAGGGCCTCTCTAAGTAGCTGAGGTTGGCCGCGAACCTATGATCCCCATGTCTCAGCCTCCCAAGTACTGGAATGATAAGCATGTACCATCAAGCCCGGCCAAGGTTTTTAAATGGAATATTAGGTAATTTGGGACTAAGCCTCCTGCCATTGTCAACAAAAAGAAACTTTGAAAGAAATATTAAAAACTCTACAAAGTTTTTAATATTATTATTGATATTAAAGTTTATAAAGTTTTAAATTATTGTGTATAAGAACATTGTCAGTTACATGCATTGCAAATACCTACTTGCACTCTGTTGCCTATCTTTTCACTCTTAGATGCAGTCATTTGGTAAGTGGGTAGACATTCTTTATGTTGTTCAATTTCCAAATATTTTTATGGCTACCACATTTTGGGCATTGTATGAGAAATATTTTCCTACATTTTGTAGAGAGATTTTCTGGAAGTTTTGTTATTTTGCCTTCAGATTTAGATCTCAACATTTATTTGTAGTCAATGTTTGTATGTGGTGTGATGTAGGAATCAAAGTCTGTTTTTCCTCATGTAGATTCCCAATTAAGCAGACTCACTAATTAAAAACATTTGCTCAGCAGCTCTCGTCTTTCCTTCCTTCCTTCCTTCGTTCCTTCGTTCCTTCCTTCCTTCCTTCCTTCCTTCCTTCCTTCCTTCTTCGTCCCTTCCTCCCTCCCTTCCTTCTTGTACTAGTGATTGAACCCAGGTGCATTCTCCCTCCAAGCTACACCCCTAGTACTATTTTATTTTTTCATTTTGAAACAGGGTCTCACTATGCTGCACAGGATCTTGCTAAATTGCTGATGCTGGCCACGAACCTGTGATCTCCCTGTCTCAGCCTCCCAGCTACTGGGATTACAGGCATGCACCACCACACCCAGCTCTGTTCCTTTTTTAAGAAGTAAATCACTATGTATGTTTGGGTCTGTTTTCGCACATTTATTTTGTTTCATAGACGTGATGAGGTTGGGATATTAAGTGTCCCCCAAAGGCCCATATCGCTACAGACTTGGTCACCAGTCTCTGGTGCTACCTGTGCAGGAGGTGGGCCTCGTAGAGGGATGTTACTGGGCGTGTGTCTTCAAAGGGGCTACTAGCACCCTGAGATATCCTCTATCTCTTTTGCTCCCAAGCCACTATGAAGTAGACAGATCTCCTCCCCAGTGGACTCCCTGCCCTAGAGCTCTCTCTGCCTCACCCAGGCCTAAAAACAAGTGACCATGGCTAACAGGGCCAAACAACCATGGACCAAAGTCTCCAAAACCATGAGCCAAAGTCAACTTTTCCTCCTTTAAGTTGACTATCAAAGGTATTTTGTCACAGCAGTGGAAATTAACACAATAGATGTATTTATGTACTTTTGAATACCATACCTTCTTAGTTTAATTATATAACAAATTTTGATATTGATGTATGTATTTCCTGCATCGTGCTTTATTTCCAAGAGCACCTAAAACATTGTTGGCTCTTTGTATTTTTTTAATCATTTCATAGTTTTACACACACACATGCATCATTACCTGCATTTGAGTTTTGACTAAAATCACATTGGAAATATATATTGATTTGGGAAAAAATGACCAATTTTACATCATTAAATTCTTCAATATAAAAATATGGTGTATTTCATCACTAGTTTAGGTCTTTGATTTCTCTCAATGATATTATTTAAACTGCTGTGTTAAGGTCTTCTCTATATATTGTTGTATTGTATTCATCATATCTGACTTTTTAGATGCTATTATAAATATCTTTAATTTTCATATTCTATTTTTCTGAAATATGATATACAATTTTTAAAATTTTATCTTTGTAGTAAGGAAAACTGCTAAAGTAACTTATTTTTAGTAAGTGATCTATTTATTTTTATGATACAATCACATTAACCTACAAACAAGAATATTTTAATATGATACTTTCTCATGTCTGTAATTTTGGTATTTCTTTCTTTACTTATTGTAGTGGCTAAAGTGATCAATAATGTAGAAAAATAATCATAAGCCAATTTCCTTAACAGATCCCCTTTCTTTGATCTCTACCTGTTCTGTTGCTCTCCCTGATTAAACAATGAAAGTTTCTTTAATGGCAAGTTTTTGTTTGTTTGTTTGTTTGTTTTTGTTTGTTTTTGTGGTACTGGGGATGGAATCCAGGGGCATTATACCTCTGAGCTACACTCCCATCCTTATTTTATTTTTTTTATTTTGATATAGGGTCTCACTAAGTTGCGGAGGGCTTCATTAATGGCAAGTTTTACAGATCAAATTTGTGTATTTTCAGTAGTGTCTAGATTTTCTATTACTTCTTTTGCTAGTTTTAATTTTATATTTTCTAGAAGTTCATATGCTTTAGTTTTCAAGTTTATTGGTACAGTTTGTTCATCATGTGTATTTATAATTGTCTTGTTTCAATGATCTATTTGATCTTTTTATTTTCGTTTTTTGAAAACTTTTTTTTCTTATACTAGTCTTTCAGAGAATTATTCATTCTGTCCGATTTCTCTGTAAACCAACTTGAACTTTGCTAAAGTTCTTTATTTTGGGCATGTTTGATATTTTATTCATTTCTGATTTTTCTATTAGTTTTACAATTTGATTTTATGTGTTTTATTGGTGCATTATAGTCTCACATCACAATGAAAATCAAGTTGACCGTAACACACATGCACACAGCACTTGGTGCCCCCCGCCTCCCAATACAGACTACTGAGATTGACGCTGGTATGTTCTCATACGTACTCATGGTCGATGGTAGTAATTCCATTAATGAACTTTATTTTTATTTTTAACCATTTCTATACTTGTTTGGGAGGTGTTGGAGATTGAACTCAAAGTCTTGTACACACTAAGTACATACTCTACCATCAAGCTGCACCCATTTCCACCTTCTTAATTTAGATTACTGAGCACTTAATTTTAGCATTCTTTCTTTCCTAATATATGCATATAATAAGGCTATAAATTTCCCTCTCAGAAAAGCTTTAGTTGCACACAGAAGTTTTTAGTATTAAGTACATTCATTATCTTTCTTCTAGAAACATGTTTATATTTTGTCTTCCTTGAACAATGGGTAACATGGAAGTTTAATTTGCCTTTTGAATTTCCAAATATAGGGAGTTTTAAAAAGTGAGCTTTGTGTGCCTAAATTCTTGCTTAATTATGTTACAGTTAGGAAACACTATCTAAATGTTTTAATCATTTGAAATTTGTTGTTGTTTTCTTTGTGACCCAACATATGGTCAGTTACTTAAAAAGTGTTTTATGTGCACTTGAATAGAAGATGTATATTAACTCAATATATATACATTTTAATTTAACATATTTAATATATCAAAAACACATGACTATTATTGTTTCTTGTAGCTAATATTAATTTAGATTGATCTACATATGCATTTTGTTGTTGTTGCTTATTTCTTCTCACATCTCTTAACTATCTGGAATCATTTCTTCCTCTTAGAAGAATCTTCTTCTATATTTCTTGTAGTATGGGTTTGCTGGTAGGAAAGTTCTCTAAGTTTTGCTTTGTCTAAATATCTCTTTGTTTTACCCCAATTTCTTTTTGGTTATCTTTTTGATGACAGAGACTTCTTGTTTGTCAGTAAGTATCTTTCAGGCTTATTGTTCTGTTGTCTTTTGGCCTCCACCTTTTCATTTGAGAAATTACCTTCCAGTGTTTGTGTTGGTTCTGGAAGGAAATATGTCTTCATATTTTTGTCTACTCTGAGAGTTTTTTGTTTGTGTAGTCCTCAGTAGTTTAAATATGCACCATAGATTAAAAAAAAAACTCTGCTTGCTCTATATATCCATTTCTTGAATATATGGCTTGAAATCTTTTGTCAATTTGAAAAAGTTTTAAAAATAACTTATTTATTCATACTGTGAATTGAAACACAGTACAGCTTTGAATGTAGCTTTCTACCTCCAAGCTACATCCCCCCAGCCCTTTTAATTTTGAAACAGGATTTCACTAAGTTGCTGATGTTGGCCTCCAACCTGCCCTCCTCCTGTCTCAGCCTCCCCAATACTAGGATTACAGGAGTGGGCCACCATATCTAGCAACATAACTCTTTTTTTTAAATATCTTTATTGGTGCATTGTAGTCTCACATCATAAGTAACATAACTTCTTAATACCTTTTCTATTCTTCATTCTTTTCCTTTGGGAATTCTAATTACAAAATTGTTACATATTCCCTGTCCTCCTATCTCTTGACTCTTCCTTGTTTTTTTTCTCAAAGTTTCTCTGTGGTTTCATTTTGGATATTTAATTCTTACTCATCTTTCATCCACTAATATTCTCTATTTAGTTGTTTCTAAATGGTATTAAGTCTGCCTCTTAAACTCTTAATTTTGGTTACTTTGTGCTTTCAGTTTCAATTTAATTGTTATTTCCTAGTTTCCAGTTCTCTGCCAAAAATTTTAATCATATGCCTTATTGTCTTGAATATATGTTGTGTATAGTTCTTTAAAGGATTATCCCCTGTGAAACCATTCTTGGTGTCTCTTTTTAATTTCTTTTCGGTCATGATGTCATATCTTTTCATGTGCATTCTTAGTTTTGATTGACTACTAAACATGGGGTATGAATAACAGAAAGTATTTTTGGTCCCAGGATAATATATTTCTCCACAGAGGCATTATATATAAAATATCTATTATATACATACTATATATAAAACACATATTATATATGTTTATTTATAGTTCTGGCAGGCATTAGGGGACATTAAATATACTATACCAACTTGTTTCAATTTGAGAGACTAAAATTATTCAAAGGATTTAGTTCTTCATGAGGACTTGTCTATTTCTAGATCATTTTTATTCCTATTACATAGCCTTTCTGCATACCTTAATCTAGATTTCTGCAGACCCCAGACACAAATTCCTGTCCCCAGTTTCCATACTGACTATGACACATCTGTTCCAGTTACTGCAGCAGGGACGTCTTCTTGGACCCGTATTCATATGTTTCTGGGAGTTGTTCTTGTCCGTAGCCTCCACATCTATTCTTTTGCCTCCCCTGAAATATGTGATACCCTGTATCACTAATGAATTTTTTGCCTTCTTATATTTTCCAGAGTTGGTTTTATGGCTTGCAAATACCTTTTTTATTCATGTTGAAACAATTTTCACTTCTAGAATACTCCATTTGGTAATGGTATATGGATATATTTTTTATTTGGATTTTATTTATAAGTTTCACATTTATATTCATGAATGAAATTATTCTTGTGTACCTTTGATGTGGATAGAATTCAGGAACATGGAAGCTTTGAAAAGTGAGCTTGGATGATGTTATAATTCTTGTAAACGCAAAACCAAGAATTTATTTCAAAATATAGTCATCCTTCAGTATCTACAGGAGCTTGTTTCCGGGATAACCTCCCTGCATCCTGCCGCCATGGATACCCAAATCCATAGATGCTCAAGTCCCTTGTACAAAATGGCATGATATTTGCATATAGCCTGTGCACATCCTTCCATATACTCTAAATCTTCTCTAGATTACTTAATACAAAGTAAATACTATGCAAACAGTTGTTATATTGTATAGTTTAGATGATAAGGGCAAGAAAAATCATCTTTACATGTTCAATACATTGATTTTTTTCCCCAGAATATGTTTGATCTGAGGTCAGTTTCCACGGATGGGAAACCCATGGATATAGGGGGCTGGCTAAATTTAACAGACATATTCTGCTCTTCATTTTATCAAATTATTTCATAAAAGTCTCACATTCTCTCATGTGTACTTTAAATTTGTTCTGTTTGGCTCAGTCACAATTTGGAAATTCTGATTGAAATCGGTAATTTGTGTAGGATTGGTGTTTTAATTATGTGTTCTTTTTGTCCAGGAAGATGGTGTTTTTCTCTAATCACTCAAGCCTACTTTACTTCTTAATACAATTTGATGACTATGTTTGTATTAAGCCCTGTGCCTTTTTAAAATTCTATTCTGATTTTTTTGTTTTGATGTTACTCAGCTCTCAGACTCTCTCCCCCCACAACTTTTTCTCCCCCCCCCAACTTTCATTTCAAAGTGCTTCTTGCTAACATAGGAAGTCTATGAACTTTTGCATATATACTATATATGTAGGGGCTTTCTCAAAATCTCTTAGTAATTCTACAAGGTAGATTCTTATAGTTTTTAATTATGTTCTTTGTTTTTTCTAGGTCTTCCATTTCTCATATTAATTTGAACACAGGCAGTCAAGGATCTGCAATTTTATATAGTATTTTGGACATTTATGGAACATAGCCCATATATATATATATATACATATATATACATATATATACATATATATATATATATACATATATATATATGCTCCTCTTCCTGTTTTGAAACAAATAGGAATATGAAAACATATACTTGCAGCTAAGTTTGAGAAATATCTTTAGTATTTTGAAATTATAATACAAGTTTTTTCATATTTGACATAAGTTCATAAACTATAATACATTAAACATAACTTGAAATAAAAAAGATGTCGAAATATCTTTCTAGACTCTCTCACTTGGTCATGGTATGTAGATGTATTTCTTAAATGTGATTGCTAAAATTTTCTTTAGAAATTTTACATTTTATTTATAACTGAAATTATATATTTTTGTATATATTCAACATAACTAGAATTTAGACATTTGAAAATTTTAAATAACAAGTTTAGAAGCTATAATACTTTTTCATCTTCCACCACCTTAAAACACATAGATACATTTGTTGTTCAATGTTGTACATTTTTTGTTATATTTTTGAGAAAATCTTCCAATGTCTACTATAATTGTTTGGCCAGATTTTCTAACATATCTTGGGTCAATTTTGCAACTAATATTTTCCAGGAAAATTTTGCATTTCTTCTAGACTTTGCATTTCTTGCCTTCAAGTTACATAGAACATTCTTTCCTGATACTATTAATACTTTCTGTACCAGTAATTACATATCCATTAAATTCATGAAGCTGTTTATTTGGGTTTGGGGTTTGTCAAGAGTTTTTCTATTTCTATTTTCAAAGACCTAGAATTTGATTTTATTCAGTTTTCAAAACTTTCTTTATTCTTTTCTACTTTATCTAATAGTAATTTTCTACTTTTTCTTTTTTCCCTTTCTCTTCATATAACACTGTTCTTCTGTTACCTGCATAAATCATTATCAACCTTTATTGTTAAACAATTAAAATTTAAAAAAAGAATCTAAAACTCCTCTTCCTACAGCTTTATCTCTGTATCATGTAATTTGATATGGTTTGGATTTGTAGTTAATTTTTGAATGATGTTTGGTTTCATTTATATTTTCACAGTGACTCAAGAAGTATTTAGGAATCGAAGCCAACAGTGGTTTTGAGGGCCATGCCAACCCCACAAAACTTAATATGATTTTAATCTTTCTTCTGGCAAGTCAAATGAAAAAGAATTGTCCACGATGAAATCTCCCCTCCAGTTTGGTCCTGGGTCTCAGGCCTCCTTGGTGACAGGGGTGGGGCCTGGCATGGGATGTGAGGGTCACAATGACTTCTTGTGTGGGGACTGGCAGCGAGCTCCTCCTAGGAGACCAGGGGCACCAGCAGGCTCCAGCTGCCCCTCCCTCTTGCTCTCTGGCCAGCCTCCTAGACCACAGAATGCTGCTCCTGCTCTCCTCAGAGAATTCAAGGCTTAATGTCTTAAGCCTGTGTTTTCCTATGCCTGACATTAGGTTTCTTGTGTTCCTCCAGTTATTCTAGCATGGGGCTTGGCGGGGGGCATCTTAAATGTATTCAGCAAGCTGTTCTCAGTAATATAGATTTTTCTCTTGAAATAGTTCTGCAACTCCTAATTATCAACCTTTCCCCACTGTCACCTTAACTGAAGCTCTCGGAGCTCCATCTTATCCTGCTGAAATTGTCTCTCAACTAAAGTGTCTCTGGCTTATACCCCCCTAAAGCCAATGTGTCCCCCATACTCTCAAAGGTATCTTTTAAAACACCAAGTTAGCTCGTAAACTTTCTTTGCCACGACTTTCAAGGCTTTTCATTGCTTATTGAATCCAAATGGATTCCAGACTCCCCAGGAGGGCATATAAGCCCTTGTCAAATGGGCTAGCCTATCATCAATAAGTATAGTAAAAGTATAATATAAAATAAAATAAAACTTTCTGGAATTTCCCCCTTTCCTTTCTTCTGGAGTACATCCATCTTCACCACTTTCTCTTGCTGGTATACTCGTCACAGGTCGCATAGTAAAATTTCAAACTTAGTTGTTCTTTTCTTGGATAATAATTTCAGAATTTCCTTAATCATTTATTCTAGCATTGGGCTTAGTTATAGGCATTGGACATTTTTTGTAATAATTTGTTTCTGCATCTGTTTTTTTTTTAAAATTAACCTAGAAGATCTTTCAAGTCAAACCATGTCAAAGACCAGACCACATCTGATCTTTACAACAAAAAGAGCATGAAAACTTAAATACATTTCATTTTGGATAAATTAATGGCAGATTATCCATGTTGTGATGTTATATATCCCTATTTTCTATTCAATTTATTGCTTCTGAAGAATGGTAAATGTTTAGAAGCATAAGTACCATAAGTAGCAGGGTACAATATAAAATAGATGGAGCGCTGGGATTGATCATTGAAATAAATCTTCCTAATTAAAATCAATTTGCAAGAAGCTCATCATCAAAAATAAGCAGCCAGATGTGGTGGCACACACTTATCATCCCAGTACGTGGGAGGCTGAGACAGGAGGATTGCAGGTTGGAGGACAGCCTTAGCAACTTAGTGAAACCCTATTTCAAAAATAAAATAAGGCTAGGGGTGTAGCTCAGAGATAGAATGCCCCTAGGTTCAATCCTCAGTAACACACACACACACACACACACACACACACTCACACTCAGAAGCAATCATCATATGGTTTATATAGAACTAACAGAAAGGTAAGTGTGTGGCTGTCACAAAACCCAGCAACTGAACTTAGTGAGAAGCTTGACTCCTAATCAAGAAACCAAGTCTCATTTCCATATTGCTCCTGTGGGGAAAAAGATAAACGTGAGAGCCCAGCATCTGTGCCGTAGAGTTGCCAAACACAGCCACACAGTGGCCATTCTCTTGGCTTAAATACTAAAACATATTGGAAGGGGGTGCAGGAGAAGACGGCTCCTCATTGCCAGTGGGAGGAGAGCTGTGAGCCAAGCGTGCGTCACCCTGTAATATAACAGCCAATTAGCTGTGTCACTGTGTCTTGCCAATAAAAAGGCAACATTCTGTTTGGAATCCTGCAAATTTCATGCATCTCCACTGTGTATTATCAACTGTAGTAAAGTTGAAAAAAATCAAATTTTTGTTATTCGTTTTCTTATTAAGAAATAATTCATGACTTTATTTTTTTAATATTTTTGGTACTGGGTATTGAATCCAGGATCATTCTACCTCCAACCTTATGTTACCCCCAGCCCTTTTATGTTTTTTTATTTGGAAGCAGGGTCTTGCTAAGTGGCTGGCCTCAAATCTGACATCCTCCTGTCTCAGTCTCCCAAGTACTGGGATTGCAAGTGTGTGCCACTAAGCCTGCCTTCACCACTTGATAAATCGATTGCTTGGACACAATAAAATAAGTAAAACAATATAATTAGCTTTACTACAGGAAACAAGATAGCAAAGAATTCATCTGGGATCAGTAAGGGGAAAGATGATCTTGTGACGTGTGCAAAAAATCTATTGCTTGTATTTATGGGGACAGGAAAAGGGAATCTTTTTTTATACTTTGTGGAATGTTTAGGTATCCAGGAAAAGGTAGCAGAGAGAACAGAAAGCAACAGGTTTATTTTCAGGTGGAACTACCTTTGCTTACCTCGTTCCACACAGGAATTTTTTAGTGCCGAAGAGGAGTGGGGGATAAAAACAAGTTCACTATCTGGGACTTTCACAAAAGCATGACCTACCTGATTTTGAGTAATTTTATGTTTTCTCTGCAATCAAAACTGAATTATTAGAATAGAAATGAAATTGAGGAGTCATTTAGAGAAATGTTTGTATATTTCCCAATAAGAAAAATGTGAGAATCCAAACACATTGAAAAAATCTTGTTATTTCTCAGATAATATGGGGGATGGTGCATTTGATTCATAGTGTGTTATTATTTCAGACCACAGTTTGGCCCTAAGGACACTAGCTCACAGGATGCTAATGTACCCCAAACATAAAAGGTTCTTTGTCATAATAGGTTTTTAAAAGTTCTAGGGTGGACAAATAGAGTTATTAATGCAATACAGCAATTATGTTCAATCATGAAAAATTGGAAGCCTTCCCTTTAAGATCCAGAAAAGACAACACTGCCTATGTTCAGCACTTCCTTTCAACATAGTATTGGAAATCCTTGACAGGGCAATTAAGCAAGAGAATATAAAAGTCCTCAAAATAGGAAAGGAGGAAATGAAGTTGTCCCTGTTTGCCAATAACATCTGTTAGAACTAATTAGAACTAATAAATAAATACAATAAAGTTGTAGAATACAAAATCAACACACAAAATTCAGTAATATATCTATGTACTAAGACTGAACTAAGCAAAACAGAAATCAAAAGAGAAATCCCATTTACAATAGCTATAAAAAAGCAGGAGTAAACTTACCCAGGAAGTGAGCAATCTGTACACTGAAAACTATAAAACTGAGCTGGGCGTGGTGGCGCATACTTGTAATCCCAGTACTTGGGAGGGGAGACCGGAGGATCTGGGTTTGCGGCCAGCCTCAGCTACTTAGTGAGGCCTCCACAACTTTGTGAGACCCGATTTCAAAATAAAGAATAAAATTAGGGCCGGGGGTGTAGCTCGGAGGTAGAACGCCCCTGGGTTCAATCCCCGGTACCGCAAAAAAAAAAAAAATAACTATAACACTTTAATGAAAGAAATTTAAAAGAATACAAATAAATGGAAAAACATCCCATGTCCAGTGAATGGACATTGTTATGATGTCCATACTACCCAAAGCAATCTGCAGATTCAGTGTAATCTTTATCAAAATTCCAATGTCATTTTTATAGAAATTAAAAAAAAACAGAATCCTAAAATTGACGTGGGAACCACAAAAATCACCCAATAGGCAAAGCAACCATGAGCAAAAAGAACAAATCTAGAGGCTTTCCACTACCTGATTTCAAACTACACAGCAAAGCTATAGGAATGAAAACAGCATGGTACCAACATAAAAATAAACACATTGATCAATGGAACAGAATTAGAAGCATAGAAAGAAACCCATTCGTGTACAATTAACTGATTTTTGACAAAGGATGCCAAGGAAACACAACGGGATTAGGATAGTCTCTCCAATAAAGAGTTGGGACGTCCATATGCAAAAGAATGAAATCAACTGAGAAGTGGTTTAAAGATTTAAATGTAAGGTAATAAAATATAAAACTACTAGAAGAAGTCAGATGGGAAATCAAAACCCACATGACATTATTTAGAACCTTCAATATGGAAACATTTCAAAGGAGAATGAGAAAGTAGAATTTCCAGAATTTATTTGGCCAGTAATTTTTTCTCAAAAAGGTTCTTACAGGACAAACACTCTATGAAACAAATTTTAGAAAACGTACTATTGACATGTTTATAAGTCCATGATGCTGAACCTCTGTCAGTGATTTCATAATATATTTCTTTTGTTTTTCTTTTTTGTTCTTTTGCAGTACTGGCAATTGGGCCCAGGGCTTCACTATGCTAGGCAAATACTCTATCATTGAGCTACATCACCATCCCTTTTTTTATTTTTATTATTAGTTGGCACTTGGGATTGAACCCAGAGGCATTTTACCTCCAAGCTACTTCCCCAGCCCTTTTTATTATTTATTTTGAAACAGGGTCTCCCTAAGTTGCTCAGGGTCTTACTATGTTGCAGAGGCTGGCCTCGAACCTATAATTTTCCTGTCTCAGCCTCCCAAGTTCTGTAATTACAGGTGTTCACCACTGAGCGTGGCTCCCATTCCTTTAAAAAAATATTTTGAGAGAGAGTCTCCCTAAACTGCCCAGACTGGCCTTTAACTTGTGATCCTCCTGCCTCAGCCTCCAGAGTAGCTGGGATAATAGGCATGTGTCACCATGCAAAGTTTACTACGTATTTTCTACTGTATTATAAGTATGATTTTGTTTCTAAAGGGTAGACATGTCTCTCAAAAGGCCTATAGAGCTAATTTTGTACTCTTTGGGCTAATAGGTGAAGTTTGAGTAAATCGATTTTTTTTAAGAATCCATATTCTTGTGCTCAGTCCCTAGCCTGAATTATGGTTTGGGTAAAATTAAAAAGTGCAAACAATGCTCCCTATTTTCAACATCAATTCAAAAATTAGCCTGAAATGTTATGTGAAGTCCTTCAGTGAGGTTGAAAAAATTTGAATTTCAACAGCTGATTTCTCATCAAAAGCAATGGAAAGCCAGGCTTGGTGGTATACACCTGTCATCTCAGTATTTGGGAGGCTGAAACAGGAGGATCCCAGGTTTGAGACCAGCCTCAGCAACTTAGCGAGATCATGTGTAAAAAAAAAAAAAAAAGGCTGGAGTGTAGCTTAGAGGTAGAATGCCCCTGAGTTCAATCCCCACTATCACCAAAAGAAAAAAAAAAGGAGATGATAAAGGCAGTTGGTAACATATTCAAAGTGCTCAAAGAAAAGAAAACATTGGTCTGGGTATGGTGGCACAAACTTGTACTCCCTGTACTTGGAAGGCTGAGACAGGAGGATCACAGGTTTGTGGTAAGCCTCAGCAACTTAGTGAGACCCTATTTCAAAATTTAAAAAAAATAATAAAATGGGGCTGGGGGTGTAGCTGAGAGATAGAATGCCACTGGGTTCCATCCCCAGTACCATGAAAGAAAGAAAGAAAAAAAGAAAGAAAGAAAGAAAGAAAGAAAGAAAGAAAGAAAGAAAGAAAGAAAGGAGGGAGGGAGGGAGGGAGGGAGAGAGGGAAGAAAGGAAGGAAGGGGAGAAAGAAAGCACTGTTAGCCAAGAGTCATCTATCTATCAAAGCTATCTTTCAAAAATATAGATATTTCCAGATAAAAATGGAGAGAGAGAATCTATTGCTAGCAGATACCCCTTGCACAGAATACTGAAGAAAGTTCTTTAGGCAGAAAGCCAGAGCCCCAGAAACAAAGCACAGATAAAAGCAATTATAAAATTACAGCATCGATGCCTATTCCTTCTCCTTTCTTAACTGATTAAAAACAATTGTTTAGCAAATACACTAGAGAAGCATACGATACACACTTATGTACTCCTATCTCTCCTGTCCTCCTACTGTGCCTTCCATTTCTAGCCCCACCTGCCTTCTCCAACACCATCCAAGACCAATGAGCTCTTACTTCTCGTCTACCTGTAATCAAGTCTCCGTCGGGTAATTTTGGTGAGTGGATAAACTTGGTCAAATTTATCATTTTTTGAAAATCAAACCAAGAAAACTCCCTTGACTCCTTGTTCTCACGAGCTACCCCCCCTTTTTTTTCATTCACAGCCAAAGTGGTAAAAAGTTTTTCTCTTCCTCTAACTTTATTCCCCCTTAATTCACTTCAGTAAGCTTTCGCTCAAATTACTATACAAATAGCACTTTCTGAATCTGAAGTTGCCGTGGATCTACATTTCTCTAAATCTACAGGCTGGGTTTTCACTCGTTTGACTTTTCAATGGTATTAAACAATGTTGAACACTCACTCTACACTTTTTTATGGTACTGGGGATTGTACCCAGGGGCATTCTACCTCTCAACTATACCCCCAGCCCCATTTATTTATTTGTTTGTTTGTTTGTTTGTTTTGAAACAGGGTCTCACTACATTGCAGAGTCTTGCTAAATTACGGAAGCTGGCCTTGAACCTGCTATCCTCTGGTCTCATTCTCCCAAGTACTGTAATTACAGGTGTGCGTCACTACGCCCAGCTCACTCTACTTCTTTAAGCAATATTTATCATTATTTTAATATGACCCAATATTATCCTGATTTATTTTCTTGACAGCTGTGGGTCACCCCTTCCGAGTTTCCTCTGGATCGTTTTCCTTGGCTATTCCAGCCACCAGTTTCCCTAGAAGCAACCACAGTTATTTTTCCCTTTTTTTTGCCAGACAGTGTTACCCTAGAGGTTTGATTTCAACATGCTGAAGACCCCCAAATACATATATCCCCAACTCAGACATCACAAAGATCCTCGACCCACTGCCCTGAATGACATTTCCACTTCAATGCTGTATCAAGATGTTGTTATTGCTTTGAGTGCTGAACTTATACCATTTCATGCTCCACCTCAGTATGATGATAAAAACTCTGTAAACCACATTTCCTTTTGTCCAGCTGGTAGGGGGGAAGGGAACAGTCAAAACATGGCATCAGTCAAGCTTTCTCACCTCCTGGTGAAGGCCACTGTTGTATGAAAAACAGTGGAGCAAGCCCTTGAAGACTCCATATTGCCTTAGGTAACCCCGTGCCCTGGCTAGCTGCCATCTTTGTTCTGATCTGATATATAAAACTGGATAGAGACGGTCCAGTGCACAGATGTCCTATGTGGAATTCGCTTGTGGAGTCCCCATGTACCTAGTAGGCCGCCACTGGGTATAGAAGCAGAAGTCTCCTGTGTTGAGTTTTCTGCGGCTGAAATAAAAGCATAGCTCATCCACCCCTTGTCTCCCCACTTCGTTTTTGGATAGACCAGCTCAAAAGTGAACCCCCAGCCTTGGTGGGTGGTACCACGGCTGCCTTCCTTTTACCTTCTTAAGGCTGGGAGAAGAGGCTCAAAACTTCATTTTCTTTTTTTCCTTTTTGTGTGTGTTTGCTACTTGTGGTCTTTCCTGCTTGAGTTTACTTTCAGAGTTGGTGCTTCCTCACCCCACAAAAGAGGGATGCCAACAGCAGCTGAATCTAGTTTGCATATCTTCTAATACTCACAGAAGCTGATTCAACTCAGAGGCCCAGGACCAGCTGCTTCTGCCTTCTTCTTGCCAGTGGGCCGGTCTGTGAGTTTAGAAAGACTCACTCAAGGTCAGTAGAGGAGCCTGACTCTCAGAAGTCTGACTTACACACTTGCTAGGACCTTCCTATCTGATCCTAAGTTTTCCTCTGAGTTCCCTTTATTCCCTCAGCTAGAAGCAAGACAGCTGCTTCTCACAGTTTACACCCTCACAATGTCTTAATTTTTTTTCTCTTTACCCTTTCATTAGTTAATCACTTTATACTTAGTTAACATTCTTTATGTTAAATTCTCTCTGTTGAAACTACAGGTATGCTTTCTGACTCCTGAGTGGACAAGGACTGACAAAGATGCTGACACACCTTATAACTTCATTTATCTAACTCATGATCTGCCCTCAGAGGCCCGACCCCTTTTTGAAGCATCTCCATTCATTCAGTTGTGCAACTGTGGATCCAGGGAGCACCCTGCACCTCCTCCTCTCCCTCACTACACACCTGCACAAGCCATGAGTAAATCCTCCCAGTGCCACCTTCTACCTGTTCGGAATGCCCTGTTTTCCCATCTCCACAGCCACCACCATATCCAAAGCTATTATCATCTGTCACTAGACTACAAAACTATTATCATCTGTCACTAGACTACAAATTATTATCATCTGTCACTAGACGACAACTACAACTATTCTCATCTGCACTAGACTGCAAGAGAAGTTTGCTTACCATTTCTACATCCTTTGCACCCACATCTATCTCATGCAGGCGACTGCAAGCGCTGTGAGGACTCAGTCTTGCTCATCATTGCTTCCCGCACCTAGCACTCGGGCGAGAAACATCATGGGCTTTCAAAGATACTTGCTAACTAAAATAATATATGCAACTTATGAATTAATGCAATATGAAAACAGAGGTACTTTATGGATGAGATTCTGTATATATGAGGCAAAGCAACAGATATTGATGCTCTCTGACATGTAGCAGATAAGTCTTATTTATTTTATTTCTACTGATGAACCAACATCCTCATCTCAGTTACAAGGTTCTGCTTGGCCTTGGTCCCCCTAACTCTCTGTCCTTAACCTTTTCCTGTCCCTCCCAGGGGCTCAGTGCCCAGCTCTGAAGGACTTGAGAACTTTTTCAGATTCGCCATGCTCTTTCCCTACATTTCTTATGCTGGTTGCCACCTCTATCTGGAATGTTCTTCCTGTTATGGTTCTTCTCCTACTTAACAATTACTCATAACTTCAGAGTTCCGGTTGAGTGTTCTTTACCTGGGCAGATATCGCTTGGTCCCCCTGACCTGAGTCTACATCGATTTCTTTTTTCTATAATCCCAAAGAGCCAGGTTCTCTTCTATCTTAGCACATGTCACCTCCTGCATGTACTCTCTCATTAGAAGCTTCGCCTCTATCTTGTGCAGGCGACTGCAAGCCCTGTGACGATAATCTTGCTCATCATTGCTTCCTGCACCTAGCACTCTGGATAGAAACATCATGGGCTTTCAAAGATATTTGCTAACTAAAATAATATATGCAACTTATGAATTAATGCAATATGAAAACAGAGGTACTTTATGGATGAGATTCTGTATATATGAGGCAAAGCAACAGATGTTGATGCTCTCTGACATGTCGCAGATAAGCCTTATTTATTTCTACTGATGCATTTTTAAATCTTTAAAATAGTTTATCTTTATGAGGTTCCAATAAATTATATTTTCTTTTTTTAATGTTCATTTATTGGTGCATTGTAATTATACATTTTGATATATGTCAGGGTATCAACATCATACATGCACACATTGCACATTTAGCCCTCCCTCCAATCCCACCCTATTCCATCCCCCTTCCCTCCCTTTCATGCTCCGGATAGTGATTGAGTCTTATAGGTTTGTGTATGTACATCATGTGCTATAGCATGTTTCCCTCCACCCCCCTCCCAACTCCCTCAGTTAGGTCACCTTCTTGGTCCATCTAAAGATTTCTTCTTCTTTCCTTCTAAGTCCCATTCTATCTAGCTCCCACAGATTAGGGGGGACATCCGACTTTTTACTCTTAGTGACTTATTAATATCACTTAGCATAATGTTCTCTAGTTCTCTCCATTTCCCTGCAAATGATGTGATTTTGTGATTTTGTTCTTCTTTGTGGCTGCGTAAAATTCCATTGTGTACATATCCCATAGTTTTATGATCCTACCGTATGACCCAGCAATACCACTTCTAGGCATCTACCCCAAAGAACTAAAACCCAACTACCAGACTAATGCATGTGTACCTATGTTTAATGCTGCACAATTCACAATTGCCAAACTTTGGAACCAGCCAAGGTGTCCATCAACAGATGAATGGATCATAAAACTATATTTTCAATAAAAGTTTTTCAGTTAATATACTGTGAATATGTCTACTATGTAATAAAAATTATTACTAATATTAATATAAATTACTATGTAATATAAATTATGTAATATAAATATAATTTTACATATGACATAAACTATATAATTTTAGTGATGATGTTTTATAGGATTGCTATGAGAATAAAGGTAGACATAAAAATCTGATGTTTTTAAGTAGGAGTCTAATCAATGATAATTGTATTAAAATAGCTACATCTATAGCTGAATGCCTTGCCCGTATCTTTCCATGCCAATTATAGATGAGAACATAGAGACAACTGTACCATCACTACAGAAATTCCACTGTGGATATGAAACCAGAGAAGTTCAATGCTTATTAGAAAGAGAAAGCAAGAATATGTACACAATTGGAATTTTATACAGCCATCAAGAACAAAATTATGTCATTTGCAGGGAAATGGATGGAATTAGAGAACATTATTAGTGAGATTAGTCAATCACAAAGAGTGAAAAGTAGTCGATGCTCTCCCTAATATGTGGAAGCTAGGGAGAATAGGGCGTAGGAGGGACTACAGACAAAGATGGAGAAAACCTCAGATGAGTAAAGAAGGCGACCTAACTGAGGGAGATGGGAGGGGGAAGAGGGAAACACCCTAATGCATAGGATGTACACACACAAACTTATCAAAGTCAATCGCTATGCTGAGCACAAGAAGGAGAGAAGGGGGAGGGAATGGGGGTGGGAATTGGGGGAGGGCTAATTGACTGATGTGTGCATGTATGCCTCTACCACCCTGAAACCCATCAAGATGTATCATTACAATGCACCAATAAAAAATAAAGAAAAAAGAAAGCAGGAGGCTAGCTAAGGGTTAATAAGTGAGATATAATTTCAAATATATTCCAGGATTTTTAATATTTCTAACATAAATTTTTCATATTCCAAGTGCATATTTGAGTACAAATTATGTTTCATTGTTACAGGTTTCCCTACTTTCATTGTCTAAACTGTCATACAATTTATTTATCCAGAGATAAATATACATAAGGCATGTTATCCTATTGTCTAAAGTTTGAGTTCAAATCTAGTGAATGATTTATGTTATATTTTCATGCTAATCTAAAATGTTAGATTCAGTTCTTTTTGTGGTAGGACAGAAAGAGAGATCAAAGTTATTTCACATATAAAAACAGAGGCACAAAACAAAATTTTTAATTATGTTTATTACTTTTCATGAAGAAATATTATACATATAAAATTCACCAAAGAATTCAAAAGTTATTGGTTCATTAGTTTTATGCCCTATAGGCAAGTTTCAAAATATGTCTTTGCTATAATCCCCTTTCCATCTTTAAAGAGAGAAAGAAATCTATTTTTCAGAATGGCAAAAATTTTATAGTACAAAACTCAGAAAATGTTCGTAATTATGGCATTGAATTACTTGGAGATAAAGACTTGATGTTCCTAAGACTTATTCCAAGAATTTAAATAATACATAATGCCATTGGAGAAAAATATTTAGGCAATCTTTTTTTCTGTGTGTGGTACTACTGTAATACCCAGGGATGTTCTACCTCTGAACTACAACCTCAGCTCTTTTTATTTATTTTATATTTTGAAACAGGGTCTCATTAAGTTACTGAGGGTCTCTATCAGTTGCTGAGACTGGCTTCGAACCTGCAATCCTCCTTTCTCAGCCTCCCAGGTATTGGAATTATAGGCTCATGCCACCACGCCTGTCTAGGCAATCTTATGCAATACTTTTAGTAAGATTTTTTTTAGTTACTTCACAATTTCTATTGTTACATGAAATATTTAAGTGGGTTTTATGAAAACTAAGAGAATAGCTGTGCCATTGGTTTTCCCCATGTGGTGCATAGCAAATCAGACTCCACACGATTTCGTGATTTCGTGTCTCTTGCAGGAAATCTTTGATCTTTGTGCCACTTTACGGATTCATCCCCCTGTCATCCATAGGGAGCATTTCTGATGTTGTGATAGGAGACAAACACAGTACTGAGAGGAAAATCGAGAGACACAGAGCAGCCAGATTTTTAAATTCCAAAATAAGGCTCGAAATAGCCTAGGCTTTTGGAACTTTGGTACCAGAATAGCTGCTGGATATCCTTGTAAAGGATGACTTGTCGAAGGATCTGAGGGTCCAGAGAGAAAAGAGAGAAACGGGGCTCTTGGGGGCATTGCAAGAGCTTCAGTAGATCTGAAATAAAGAAAGAAACTTCTCTTTCAAGAGCTTTGCACAAGGTCTCGAGCTTAGCAGTGACAATTGTGAATGGTAGGCGGAGAGGCTGTTCCTGTGCACTTGAAAGACATTGTCTTTAGGCCTAGACTCCTACCTTATGGCTATAAGTCATAATTTATAAAATGATGGGAATCAATCATTTCCTACTTACTATATGTCTAACTATAAGATTCTACCCATCTTTCCAAATTATTTCATATTTTAACTTGAATAGACTGGATGCACGTGAGAGAAAGAATTAGACTTCAAATTGGAAAAGATCAACCGAAAGGATTTTTGATGGTTTTCAAATTGTCAATGTTTTTCCCCTCCCTGGTCTGTGGCATGATGGCTACAGCTCAACAGCTACCTTGAGACTTAGAGTTGTTAGAGTTGGAGAGTTTGCTCTGAATACGGAAGTCGATCACTAGGGAGAGTGGAGCAGAGAGGTTGAAAGGTTTCCATCATATGACCCGGCTATACCACTACTGGGTATCATCCCAAAGGGATTGAAACCAGAGAACTACAGTAATATATGCATACCCATGTTCATAGCAGCACAATTCACAATAGCCAAATTATGGAACCAACCTAGGTGTCCATCAACAGACGAATGGATCACAAAATTATGGGAAATACACACAATGGAATTCTACTCAGCAATAAAAAAAACAAAATGATACCATTTACAAGAAAATGGAAGGACCTGGAGAACATTATGTTAAGTGAAATCAGCCAATCACAGAAACAGAAGGGCCATACGTTTTCTCTAAGATGTGCAAGCTAGGGAGTAGTGAGGATACAAAAGGGACTCCAGACAATAGTGGAGAAGCCTCAGTGGAGTCAGGGCAGTGGTCTAAGGGAAGGGGAAGGGGGGAAGGGGAAGAATGAAGTTCATCAATGGAATTACTACCATCGATCATGTGTACACATGAGAATATACCAACGTCAATCTCAGTACTTTGCATTGGGGGTAGGGGAAGTGGGGGTTGGACACCAAGCTCTGTGTGCATGTATCTTACTGTCAACTTAACTTTCATTGTGATGTGAGACTATATGCTCCAATAAAAGCACATTATAAAAAGAAAGAAAGGGCCTGGCCCCACAACCAGTGTCCCAGCCCCGACGGCCATCTTGGCTTCCAGACTTCAGTGTACGTGAGAACTATGTGTATGTGTATTCATTTGCTAGGACTGTCATCAATTTCTCTCTTTTTGTGGTACTGGGGATTGAGCCCAGGGCCATTTTACCTCTGAGCTACACCCCCAGCTGTTTTTATTTTTTGTTTTGAAACAGGGTCTCGCTAGGTTGTTGAGAGTCTTGCTACTTGCTGACGCTGGCCTCAAACCTGTAATCCTCCTGTCTCAGACTCAAATTTCTCTTTTAAACAAGAGCAATTAATGTTCTCACAGCTCTGGAGGGTCGGAAATCCAAGACCGAGGTGCCGGCAGGGCTGGGTTCCTCTGAGGCCTGTCTTTGAGGCCTGTACATGGCCACGCTTCCGCTATCTACGCACGTGGTCTTTCCTCTGCGAGTGCCCGTCCTTGGGGTCTGTGTGTCTTAATCTTCTCTCTTCAGGACACCAGTCATATTTGTTTGGGACCAACTCAACTGACCTCATTTTAATTTACATCCTTAAAGGCCCCATCTTCAAATTTAGCCACATTCTGAGGTACTAGGAATTAGAACTTCAATGCCGAAATTGTAGGGAGACACAATTTGGTTGACAACAGTGTATATTCCTAACTTGTTTAAACCACTGTTATTTAGGGGTTTTGTCTTTAGTAACCAAGTATAATTACTAACAAAACAGTACATATTATACATATTATTTATAGATACAAAAGCTCTTTAAGGTTTTCCATGAGGGATAAAAACTCTTTAAGGTTTTCCATGAGGGATTAGATTTTTACACTAGAGAACTTTCTATTGTATTTGTTTAAAACTAACAAGAGAGGACTGAAGAAGAAAATAGATCAAATAATACCATGGCAATATGTGAAGGTATTACTACCAATTTCAGTAACATGGGTGGGGAGGGAGGAGAGGGAAAGGGGGTAGGATGTGGAGGGAAATATACCAAGAGGAGGTAGGTGTGTGTGTGTGGGTGTGTGTGTGTGTGATTGTGTGTGTGTGTGTGTGTGTGTGTGTGTGTGTGTGTGTTTTATTTTCATTTATTTATTTTTTGTGGTACTGGGGATGAACTCAGGCACTACACCCAAGCTACACCCCTAGCCTTCTTTTATCTTTTTATTTTGAAACAGGGTCTCACTAAATTGCTGAGGGCCTCGCTAAGTTGCTGAGGCTGTCCTTGAACCTGTGATGCTCCTGTCTCAGCCTCCCAAGTATTAGGTTTACAGGCGTGTGCTACCATGCCTGGCTATGTGTTTTAATCATATTGAACCTCGCTATGATGTATTATTGCAGTGCACTAATAAATTTTAAAAACTAAAGCAAATTTGAAAGTAACTGTTGCTCAAAATATCAGTAAACTTGGAGGAATTACTATACTATGTCTGAATAGTTTACTTTTAGGAAACACAATTGAACAGACATTTTTTCAAAAAATATTCTCACTTATCTTTGCTTGTGGTCAGCATACCTTTTTAGTACCCTGAAGAAAAAGCAAATCCATGAAATTTATCTGATTCTAATATAGTACCAATGAGTATATAAACAGCCTGTGAGGAAAAAGATTATACAATTAAACCAAACTTCAAAAAATGTGAACGTGACAATTTATTAGTAATAATCTTAAAAGCAAATATTTATCTGATGTTGGAAAATATTATTATAATTGTTTTCTACCAACTATTGATAAATCTATGAATTGTCTACTGATCAAATATAGTTCATTTATAGCTTCTTTTTTAAATTTTACTATAACATATCTAATAACATCTTACATTTCTTACTTTAGTTTCATTTTGCCTTGATTAAATGTGACATAATATGTATTTTCCTATATTATCCAAATTTAATTAATTTGTATTATTTTATTTTCTGGTAATTTTATTTTTTTACATACCTTTATTGGTGCATGGTAATTCTGCCTCATAATGAGGTTCAGAGTGATAGAAACATATGTACACATAGTACTTGGTGTGTTTACCCCCAGATCTCACTCTTCTCCCTCCTCCTGCCTGTACATGTTATTGAGATTGGTGTTAACTTCATATATGTACATAGAACTACTTGAACTACTTCCTTCATCATTTTATATTTTATAATTCGTTTTTTACTTTCACTTAAAAACTTGTCTCTTGTATTTTACTAGATTGAAAAGTTTTTTTAAAAGAAAAAAAACTGGGTATGGTGGCCCAAACCTATAATTCTAGTACTTGGGAGCCTGAGACAGGAGGATCACAGGTTGGAGGCTAGCCTCAAGCAACTTAGCAAGGCCCTCCACCACTTAGTGAGACCCTGTTTCAAAATAAAAAATAAGCCGGGCATGGTGGCCCACGCTTGTAATCCCAGTACTTTGGGAGGCAGAGACAGGAGGATCCGGGTTCGCAGCCAGACTCAGCTCTCTCTCTCTCTCTCGACTTAGTGAGGCTTCCGCAACTTCGTGAGACCTGGTTTCAAAATAAAGTATAAAAAATAGGGCCGGGGGTGTAGCGCAGAGGTAGTACGCCCCTGGGTTCAATCCCCAGTACCGCAAAAATAAATAAATAAATAAATAAATAAATAAATAAAATAAAATAAAATAGGGCTAGGATGTAGCTCAGAGGCAGAATGTCCCTGGGTTCAATCCCCAGTACCATACACACACAAAAAAAGAGAAGTTAGCCAGGCGTGGTGGCGCACGCTTGTAATCCCAGTACTTTGAGAGGCGGAGACCGGAGGATCCGGGTTCACGGCCAGCCTTAGCTCTCTCACTCTCTCTCTCCCTCTCTCTCTCTCTCTCTCTCTCTCTCTCCTTAGTGAGGCCCTCCGCAACTTCGTGAGACCCAGTTTCAAAATAAAGTATAAAAAATAGGGCCGGGGGTGTAGCGCGGAGGTAGAACGTCCCTGCGTTCAATCCCCGGCACTGCAAAAAAAAAAAAAAAAAGAGAAGTTAAAAACAAAAAGTACTTATATTAGATAATAAGTACTTTGATGCAGTATATGTCATTACACAAAATACACCCAGGTCTTTCCCTTTCTTACCTTGTTCCCTAACATCAGACATTCAGGGATTAAAGAACCAATTTTAGATTTTTTGAAATTAAAATGTAGAGGGATTGTCCTTAGTAACAAGCAAGTACTTTAGCCCTTGTAGGCTCTGTATTTGGTTGTTTCCCCTGTTTTGTAAGTTTAGTCCTCATTTCCCAGCCATTTCTGCAGATCAGGAAACCCATGGTTCAGACAGATTAAGAAATTTTACATCACATAATTTGTAGATAGTGGAATCCAGGTGCAGAATCAGAGGTTTGGGTTCCAAAACACAAACATAAATAAAACATGCTCTCAAGGAATTTGCAGTGTAGCGAGAGAGAAAGAAAAGTATAATAGAGTGTGATAAACATAAGTATGATAAAAGTAGTAAGAGCAGACAAAGGGCAGGTGATTTGAGTGTACTTGGTAGACCAGAGAAAGGACTAGCAATAAAAAAACTCATGAGGATTTGGAGGCACCCAGCCGGGAGCACTATTAAATACATCCAAATGCTGTGTGTGTGTGTGCGTGCGCGCGCACACACACACACACACACACACACACACACACACACACACACATTAATACACGTGAGAAGCAAGCTCTACTCAAACAATCCAAGTTTTCCTCGGGGGGAAAAACAACGATGCATTTTATGCTGCTGCAAAGGATGCTCTTAAAAGCAGCACTTCCCTGGTGAACAGTTCAGCTCCAAAGGGAAGAATATTCTAATAACTAGAGCTGATCATCATTGGTAAAGGCTGATTAAAATGGTTGTGCTATGTTTACAGAGAAGTCAGATGGTATTTGTAAGTGATGCTCTAGGACTCTCTATCATCTCTGATTATAACACATTTCTATAACACCAAACAGGATGGTAAGTGTTAAATTCCCCCTGACTTATAAGGGGAATAGGGTCATTATAATATGAAAGTTATATGGTGCATATGTGATTTTTTCCCAAGGGTATTAATTGGTGGTGTCTCCAAGTAGTGCCAAGTTCAGGGACCACAATCCCATTGGCCACAGAGGAATACCATGTTGCCTGAGTGGTCCATCCTCTCCTTCTCAGCTACCTTTGTGGGGTTTTTTTTGTTTGTTTGTTTTTGTTTTTGTTTTTTTGCGGTACCGGGGGTTGAACCCAGGGGCGTTCTACTTCCGCACTACACCCCCGGCCTTATTTTTTTATGCTTTATTTTGAAACCGGGTCTCACAAAGTTGCGGAGGGCCTCACTAGGTAGAGAGAGAGAGAGAGAGAGAGAGTGCGCGCGTGCGCATGCATGCGCACTGAGGCTGGCCGCAAACCCGGATCCTCCCGTCTCTGCCTCCCAAAGTACTGGGATTACAAGCGTGTGCCACCATGCCCGGCTTACCTTTGTGTTTTTTATCTTCCTGATCTTTATACATTTTTCCCTTGTATCCATAACTCAATGGTCCCTACCTTTCTTTTGGCTCGAGCATTCTGTCTCTAACCCATTTTTTTTCTGCAATTCTATTGTAAAGTATTCTTATGTGGAGTAAGAGAAGGCTTGGGGAGACACATACATCACAGCCCAGCATTAGATGAGAGATAAAAGAAATGGACTCCTAGCTGGATGTGGTGCCACACACCTTTAATCCCAATACTTGGGAGTTTGAGATAGGAGGATTGCAGGTTTGAAGCCAGTCTCAGCAATTTAGTGAGATCCTCAGCAACTTAACGAGATTCTGTCTCAAAATAAATAAATAAAATAGAGTTGGGGGTGTAGCTTGGAGATAGAATGCCCCTGGATTCAATCTCCTGTACCAACAACAACAACAACAAAAGAAAAAGAAAAAAGAAAGAAAAGAAAGAAATGGAGTCTTCAGACATAACCTTAGTTATCTTAAATTTGGAGGTTACAAGATTACAAAAGTGTCTACCTAACCAGATTAAATGAACTTTAGTTTTTAATTTGTGAAGACCAGACATCAAGGATGATTAACCTTAATTGTTTTTCATTTGTTAACATCTGAAAGTTAATTTTAATATTTAAGCGTCAGCGTCGATGGTGGGATACATTTTATCATTCAGACCACTTATAAATGAAATCTGTCATCTTCATTTAAAAGCAAACTTGGCCAAACCAGCTAGGCACATCTCTACAATTACAGACTCTCAGACAGATGGTCGGAATTTCTGAAAATGGTCTCAAGTGTGTGGGCTGTCCTACAAGACATTGAGAATAGTGTTTTTAACTCTCCGAGAAAAACGTGTGGTTTTACTGAGGAGAATGCTGTGGGTAGGGAAAGTATACACTTCAACCTTAAGGATCTATTCATTTGAAGAACTTGAGTGCTTGCTCCAAAATTGGTCCATTTGAAGTCCTTCCGATAATTCAGGCATGCACCAAGTCATCAGTCTGAAGATTCCATCTTCTCCTATAATATTACCATTATGAGAACAAAAAAGAAAAATGACCGAAACCTAGTTGCAAGTCAAGTTCTCCAGATCAGCATTCAGGTATTACTTTACTGGTAGGATGTAATCGTTAATTTGTTCTGTGAGCCATGAGCTAGGAGAGTTACTCACCTGGTAATACTGCAAATGCGACAGACAGCCTGTCGTCCTCAATGACTTCTTGATAGACTGGAAGAATTACCTGACCTTCTTCAGGACTTGCTTGTGTTTGTGATTTAAAGCACATGGTGAATTTCAATCCTGCTTTCTTAATTTATGGATTTGTTCTAACACTTTTTAGAGAATATTTCCCTACTTCTATAATCCCTGCCTAGTAGGAACTAAATATATGGGCAAACAAAAAATACCATGAGCATGCCGCCTGTATGAGTCTGCTTCTGAGTTTTAGGGTCAGTCTCTAGGACCTGGTCTTTTTATTATGCTTCTTGGGTTCTGCTTACTAAGGAACCTAGATATTTTCAAAGAACACTTCTAACATTGTTTTGTGACTCTATATATTGCACATTACCATTAGAGCAATAATTAAGGCATCAAACAAATATTATAATTAACAGATATAAAGGGATTTTTAAAATCTAATGTGTCTGAGTCATAGGACAGAACCAATATGATAGTTATGAGTTACCAAAAGGAGTGTTACATAGATCCATCAGCCAGAGAAAAAATACACAGAGATTTGGGTTTGGAAAAGGTCAAAATTTGTAGAGGTATTTTTAGAGAAAGCAGCCTTGTAAGTATCAATTCCTTCCTTCCTATGAGGAAGGAATGAGCTGAGCTCCTTAACCTGGAGATAATAGGAGTCAGCTAGATCTCTTGTTCAAAGCCACCATGGTCAGAGGTGACCTGGCAGGAGACCCACATTCTAGGTATTTCTGGAAGAGATTAGCATTTGAATTGGTGAGCTGGGTAAAACAGATAGCCCTCCCCAAGAGGGATGAGCATCAGCCAACCCGCTGAGGGCCAAATAAAAGAAAAAAGCAAATAAAGGTGAAATTCTTTCTCTGCCTGACTGCATGAGCTGAGACTTAAACTATAGGGGCTTCTGGTTCCCAGGTCTTCGAATTCAGACTGAATTACATCACTAGCCTTGCTGGGTCTTTATGGGCAGAGGGCACATTATAGACTACTTAGACTCCATAATCACATGAACTAATTCCTAATAACAAATTACATATATATATATATATATATATATATATACATATTTAAATACAATAATACATAAACATGTATGTACCCACACATATATACATGTATATGTATATATACATATACGTGTGTGTATGTGTGTGTGTGTGTGTGTGTGTGTGTGTATCTCCTATTAGTTCTGTTTTTATAAGGAACCTTGACTACTAGAATAGCAAGTAGTCACCAAGTGCCAACTCTACCTCAGGAAGAGACAGGAGCCCTAACATGGGTGGGGCCAGGGTAAGAGTACAAGTGGAGACCTACATATCTTAGGTCAAAGTATTTAAAAGTTATACATCAAGTTAACTATGGAATAAAATATTTTCTTGTTCTCCTTCACAAATCTCTCATGATGACAATATGGAACAAATACATTTAAATCTATCATATTATTTGCTGAGAAGTTGGCACAGGATCAAAGAAGATAGAGTAACCCTCATATCCATGACTGGATGTTCAGAAGCTGGGCTACCAATACTAGAAGGAATAATAGTAATTAAAAATGATCTACAAATGACTATAGATTTTTCCATACAATGTATTTGTGTTTCCAAAACTCACTCAGTAAAATTACTAATTATCTGATCATATTTCAGATTTTTCACATAGTAATTTATTGACAGTAATGCCAAACTAGGCAATCTTTCAGAAATTATAGTAGGAGGTATTTGTGTGTTTAAACTATTACTTCAATTCAGGGAACTTAACTTAGTTGATTGTAGCAACTTCAGGTAACAAAATTATAAAAGTAATATTTATGTAAGAACACAATTATGAGAGTACATGTCATGGTCAAATATTTTGATGGAGCTAATGTAATAAATTATCATTATAACAGAAAATATTATAAAATACTTCAAATATTTTAAGATATGTAAATTTATTTTATTCTCGTTTAAAGCAATATCTAGAGGCATAAAATATTGTGAAGGATTAGTTTTATGTTTCACAAGTGCTAGATTCAGCTTTATTTATCTGCCAATGCATCCATCTCTATTCATTGTCCATCGATCAATAGTTTTAAGACTATCAAGAACAGTTTACTATTCCATAATATTCCTCAGTAAACAAATTCAACTAGCTGTTTCAAATGCCCATTTTAATTCATGAATACATCTAGAACCATTGGTTGAAAACTGAAGGCAAGAAAATACACATTTTGCACTACAAAAAATAGTATTTCATTATGCAAAAAATAGATTATTGTCTGGGTCAACATCCTCACTGCTATAACCCAAGACAATTGACCACACAACTTAGAGGAAGGAAGATGTATTTGCTCATGGTTTCTTGGACATTCTGAGTTCAATCCATGTGAGGCCGGGATTTCCAGATCTCAGGGCATGGTGGTAGGAAGCAGAGAGAAGGAGAAAGCAAGGGCTCTGCTCTCACATCATGGAGGCGAGAAGCAAGAGAGCAAGCAAGGGGATTCAAAGACAAATGCACAGTTTCTAAGGGCACATCCCCAGGGACTCATCTTCCTCACTCCCACTCTATAGGCCTAGGCTACCACCCAGTAAATCCATTGTAATGGATTTTTCTACTGATGAGATTATGATTCTCTTAATTATCTCAACTCTATACGTTAATACATGAGTTCTTTGGGGGACATTCTATATCTAACTATAACAATTATGTTAATACTTTCTTGAGAGGAAGAATTTGACAGGGCCCCTGGGTTCAATCTCTAGTACCACATACACCCCCACACACAATACATGAGTTCCTCTGTCAGTTGTAATATGATGCCTAGTACTGGCCAAGCTTGGTACACAATTCTACACATACACTATTGTGATGAACACTGACCAGACCATAGTGAAACACTTATTTCAATTCTCTTGTCCTGTGCTCACCAATGAAAAGAAAAACACTTAGTTTGAATGTCATGCAAATGTAATTGTTGTGTCATTTCTTTTTTTATTTTTATTTCATTTCATTTATTGGTGCATTGTATTTATACATTTTGATAAGTGTCAGGGTATCAGAAGCATGCATGTACACATTGCTTATTAAGCCCTGCTTCAAATCCCACCCTATTCCCTCCCCCTTCCTTCCTTTCCATGCTCAGCATAGTGATTGTCTCTGATAAGTATGTGTATATACATCGTGTGCATTAGTGTATTTCCCTCTTTCCCCCTCCCATCTCCCTCAGTTCGGTCTCCTTCTTTGCTCAACTAAAGTTTGGTCCTATTTTTCCCCTGGTACCGCAACTGTATGTCCTGTGGTGATCCCCGGGGACTCTAAGGGTGCTGTGACCCTTGGGCTGCAAGTCTGTCCCACCCAAATGTCACCAGGGACTGTCTACTTATCCACGCATCTACTGTGTCCCAAAGCAGACCCCATTCCCACCTCCGCAGGAGCAGACCCCGCGAGTCCCTGTGGCCGCGCTGGGTGGTCTCCCCTGGGGCGGCTCATTGACTTATGGTCTACTTGAGCGCTGCTCTTAATCTCTGGAGGGTGGGCTCAGTCGCTGCTGCAGGTTCAGGTCAGGCCTCCGGGCCCTGGGGACTCTGCCGAGCATGGATCAAACTGCTGCTTGCACCCATCGCTGATGCTCTGCAGTGCTGGTTTTAGAAGAGCTCCCTGGCTTCCTTGTTGGTGGCCTGCAGAAGCCGCGATGCCGGTTGCTATCAGCGCGGTCTGATCAAGATGGCACCGCTGCCGCTTCTGCTGACGCAGCAGTTCGGGTCTGTGTCGCACGTGGAGTGAGTCGCTGCTCGCCTTCACTGCTGCTATTCTGCAGCTGCTGGATTCACAGCAGGTTGCTGGCATCTCCGCTGGACTTGTGCAGGAGCCACAATGCTGGTAGCCGCCGGCAAAGTCCTGCCAAGATGGCTCCTCTGCAGCCGCTGTCGCCGCCACCGTTTGGTGTGTTGAGCATGGAGGAGCCGCTGCTCGCTTTCGTATCTGCTGATCCACAGTTGAACTCACAGCAGGTCTCTGGCTTCTCTGCTGGTGGCGTGTGGAAGCCGCAATGCCGGGAGCGGCCGGTGCAGTTCGGCCAAGATGGCACTGCCGCTTTTCCTCAGGTAAGGCGCTTGGAGCTTTTTACTTTCCTCTGTTTTGTCTTTTGGCTTTGATTCCATCGCGTTTTAAATTTTTCGTTGTTTACTTCAAGTTTTTGTTGCTTTTCTTCTCCTGTTGAGAAGTTGCTTTCACAGCGATTGATGATTCAAGTCTCAGTGAGATCGTAACGTGGTATCTCCCTTAGTCGCCATCTTGGAACTCTTGTGTCATTTCTGATGTCAGAGACAGATATTTCTTAGGATTGCAAAAAATGTTTAAGCACTAGAAATGATTCAGGAAATTAACTAATGATATAGGTTAGAAACATTTGTTGGAAGCATTTCATAGGGAGGTTATCTCCTACTAGCAAATGCTGTTAGTTTGTCGGCCATAAGTGTGTTATGATGCTTACAGGAGGTTGTCTTTGAGACACTTAGCTTCTCTATCCCAAGCCTACCCTCAGTCTTGAAAATACAAGAGAAATGGATTGCAGGGCAGCCACTTAACCTCTTCTCTCCTAGCAGGAGAAAATGCACATTGCTGAGGCTGGCTTTGAACCTGCGATCCTCTTGTCTCAGCCTCCCAAGTACTTGGAATACGGGTGTGCGCCACCATGCTCAGCTCATATATTCTTGAATAGGTATATAATGTACCAAGGTTTTGCATATGTGCAGCATGTAATCAGGATAGAGATCTCTCTTGTCTAGATTGGAATGTGGTACTAAGTAAGGGGAATAATTCTAATTCTAAACTTGGAATGAAAAATAAAATGCTTATTAATGCCTTTATTAGTCTTATTCTAATTGGTAGGTTAAGCTATAATTGCTATATGATATCTATTATTTAATACTAAAAAGAAAAAATAAAGGATTCTGCCCAATTTCACAGTCATTGACAAAAGACATTGTTACCACAATCTAATTTTTTAAAAAAATGGTGAGAGAAATAAATAGGAAATAAAGTGTCATTATATTTTACAGGTTATATGTTCATTACACTAGCTATAAATACATAGTCTTTTCTCATCCTGAGCTTATACGTAGATTCCCAAAGTAGGTGATACTACCCCCACTGGGTACTGGAATAAGATATAGATATATAAAAGAATGCAAATTTGTCATTGCATCTTTTTGTTTACTCACTTAAAAAAGATAGATTTCCAGGGAAGGGGTGCTAAGTTTTTTTAAATTTTTATTTATTTATTTTTCTGTAAAGTACAAAATTCAAGAAGCACATTTGGGAATCTCTGAAAGAGAAGACAATATTCACTGATGGATGAGCCCTCAGTTCAAACTTGCCCTTGAAAGTTCAATTCTTGATGGTGCTTAGCAGTAGCATTCCCACGTCCAAGAAACCTTTATGTTGTTGGCAGAATGAATAACTTTGAAGAATGCTTTATGCATTTGTGACATATGTAAAACTCAACTTAGATGTTTCTCTCAGATCCTCCTGCTAAGGAAACAACTTCCTGAGCCTGAGAACCATCATACAAATTTCTGGTACCAATTAATCACTTTTAATAAATAAACAGACAAACATGGTCACAGTTCTACATGTATTGAGTGCTAACTATGTGCTCAGCATTATGTAGGGCTTTTAGATATATTAAAATAAAAAAAGGTCCTATACTCATGGAGTTTTTATTGTAAAAGAAAATAAGGGACTAGTGCTGTGTGCAAGTATGGCCCTGTTATTCTGAACTACATCATGATATGAGACTAGAATGCCCCAATAACAGAATAAAAAGTAAAAAATAAAGAAAACTTTCTTCCTGAATTAAAAATACAATAATTTTGTACTTGGTTAAACTTTCTTATGCCTCACCATCTTTTGGATAGCAAAGAGGTTATATTGCTAGTAAAAACTAAAATTTCTCAGATATGAAATCTGTAACTCAGAGTTTTAATACTCTTTCTTCTTTTGAGATATCATATACATAATTTATTTATTTCCTGGAAATCCCTAAAGTTACCTTACAGAACTTCATAGAGAATCTTGTGTTGTTTTTTTCTTACAAGAAAACAATAGTTCTAAGAAGCTATGCCAACTTAAAATGATAGCATATTTACATTTCAATCCTAATATGCAAACCACAAACTCCTTTTGCCTTAATAGAAGAAAAAACATGCTGAGAATAATCACAGTAAGTGAATCTGAAGCCAGCAATAAGCTCATCCTAGTGTAAAACCTGGACATCCCACCAGAAATTAAGTGAAAATCCCATTTTCTCCTACTTATAAATTCCATGTGGAATGATTCGTGCAACTATATCAAATGAAATTTATTAAAGACTGGTTTATGAATGATTTTTTAAATTTATTTTTAACCTTTTCTCGGTATCTTTGGAATGAGACAAATTTAAATATTGCATGAGAGACATAAAGAAGGTTAACAGTTGAAAGAAAGCTATGTATGTATATTATATTACCAATGCCAATCTCAAAGATATGTGTGGGGAAGGGGAGAAGAGGGGGTGCACTGGGAGGGAAATGCTCTAAGTGTTGTGTGCATGTGTATCCCTACCACTTTGTACCTCAGTGTGGCACACCAATAAAAGTACTAAAGAGTGCAGCAGAGATCAGACAGGAGATTCCCAACACCCTCTGCTGTTCTAGAATAGATTACGGACTGAGCATGCTGAAATGGAAAAACAGTCAGTGTAGTCCTGGCCAGGTCAGCAGGAAGCAACAGAAGCTGGTGAACAGACTGTGTTCAGAGCCCCAGCTGGACTCTGGCAGACACGGAAAAAGGGTTCTGAAGGGTGGCAATGGTGCGCCTCCCCTGGATTCCTTTAAAATTCAGATGGACACCCTTCTGTCTGCATGAGGAAGGCTGCTCCACTGGCACACAAATGGGAGACAGCACTAAGGCATTCATGCCAGTCATCGAGATTTGTTGAGAATCTGTCATGTGCCAGCTGATGGGGACAAAAATTGGACAAAATGGACGTGACTCCTGGAGTGCTTGCAATTCTCTGAAATCAGCGTTCAGCAAATGAATGGGTCTTTGGTAACAAGGAGATCCCTCAGTAAGATACTCCATTTCATTGTAGTGAGTAGTTGACATGCTTAGAATAGCTGGGGTCTTTTGTTTGCTTCTCTGAGCATCCCACATCAAATCTCTGAAGTAATGAAGCTTGTTAACATATGAGGAACCCCTTAAGAAAACCATTTTGATCTAGACTTGGTTCTCAGTTAACAGTACTGTGGAGTTTTAGTCCATTAAGTTGCAAATCCTAAACGGTTATAAATCTTTCTATTGAAGGAATATGCCTTCGGGCTGGCATATCTTTTTCTGGACATAAAGAGATTTGCTGCACAGTGTTAAATGAACCTCACAGGGAACCAATGGAACAGCAAATATGTTTTCAGCAGGGAGAATGCAATCTTGTAAGAGCCTCCTCCTCAACTCCCACAGCAAATTTTTTTGATATTGTTATTTTTCTTAAAGAACCATGTGTTGAAGAGCAATAGAAACTGGGACCAAGATAAAAAGTCATTAATCCTACTTCTGTTTATGGTTAAGGATGAAATATTGGGTAACCTCAACCACTTATTTTCTCATAAGGGTTTAAAATTATCTGGATCACTGATGACAAGTTATGTTAAAATCCTATCTTATACATAGGTTCACACTTAAAAGTCATAAGAAAATATTATCAAATTAAATCCAGCAGTGTATAATTGCAATACTGTAGTAGTGGGCAAAAATGATCCCAGTGGCTTGCGATAACTTCAATCAAGAGGCAGAGCCCATACACTGAGCTCAGTGTGGCTTTCCTGTGACTCACTCCACCTAAACTACATCCAGAATTAACTAGATTGCTTTAGCTACCAGCTACTTGACAGTAGCCAATGTGTTTACTCTCTGGGCTAAGATAAATATCATCCCAGTTCTCAAGTTATTGGTAAATACAGTTTTAAAACATAATACCTGACAGTTTATACAAAATAACCAAGCACCTAAGAAGACAAATAACATGAATTAAAATAGCAAAAATAATAGAAAGCAGAAGCAAATCTTTCTGAGTTCTAGATACTAAAATTATCCCCTCAGACTTTAAACTGTTATCCTTACTATATTTGAAAGGATATACACATGAGAAGTGTTTTATCAAGAAGTATAAAATCTAAAATCAAATATAACTGTGGTACTGAAAAACAGAATAGGTAAAATAAACTATCTGTGTATAGGTATAAGTAGATTACAAAAAGTCAAAGAGAAAATAAGAAATCAAAAGGTAGAACAAAAAATACTCAGAATAAAACATGAAGAGGGAAAACGATGGAAAATAGGATACAGATGATCAAGAAGACGTAGTGAAAAGTAATAATAATCATATAATTTCCTTCTAGAATGAGATAGGGTAAATTGGCATCAAAGTAATATTTACCAAGATAAGAGACAACGACTCTCCCAAATTGATGAAAAGCACTATGTAACAAATTAAAGATGTCTTGTGAGCTCCGAGAAGGTTACAAAGTTAGAAAGGAAGGAGAGAATTTACTATGGCTAAACATGTCATAGTGAAATTACCCCAAACTCAAGAAAGAGAAACTATTTTCAAATGAGCAAGAATTTTAGTTAACAGCTGATTTCTCCACAGAAATAATGACAGGCATAGACAATGGAAATAAAATGAATACCTTACAAAGGATGTCTGAGTAATAATTTCTGCAAAAGTGAAATAGATATTCTTAGACAAAAATTTAAAAATTCATAAGGAGTAGACATCCAGTAAAGGCAATGCCAAAGAGGTTTTCAAATACAGAAAATATGAACCACATGACATTTCAGAGATGCAAGTAGAAATAGAGGATTGAAAATGGTATATATGTGCATAAATCTAAATAAAATAACTAAAAATATACTACTAATTTCTTTTGGTATCTAAAATATGCAGTTAAAACGCAAGGCTATCATAGTATAAAAATCAGAAAATGGAGACAAGATGGTAGGAAATGGAATTAGAGTGTTTTAAGCTCTTGCATTGTCCAGGAGTGGGATAAATTACAGATAAAATTTAGATTCTGATAAGTGGATGTTGCAATCTTCTAATTAACCATTAAAATGGTTAAAGTATATAATCTCTGAACAAGTAGAGAAAAATGGGAAGTAAAAATACCCAGTTATTAAGAAGACAAGTAATAAGAGAAAAAAACTGTTTAGACTGATGAGACAAATCAATGTCAAATTAAAAAGGGAAAAGTACAATCTGTTGGCAGCTATATGAAAAGTAAAGGGATAAATGTCCATGACAAAAGATAAAGACCATCAAAATTAATTTTTTAAATCTAAATTTGAATTAGTTAAAAATTAAGTATCTGAAAGTAAAAAAAAGAAAAAATATAAAGTTGAATATAAAAAGATGGAAGAAGACAAACCATGCAAATAATAATTATTAAACTGCATATGTATTCAAATATGTAAGGGGAAAATGATGCTATTATTTTACAAACTAAGATATCAGAAAATCAGGACCACTCATCAAATAATACAATCCTATCTCATATATAGGCCCACAGTTAAAAAATCATAAGAAAATATTATCAAATTATATCTATCACTGTACAAATACAATACTGTAGTAGTGGGCACAAATGGTCACAGTTGTTTGCAATAACTCCCATCAAGAGGCAGAGCCAGCTGGGCATGGTGGCACATGCCTCTAATGCCAGTACTTGGGAGGCTGAGACAGGAGGATTGCAGGTTCACAGCCAGTCTCAGCAATTTAGGGAGACCATCAGCAACTTAGTGGTAACCCCTTTCAAAAAAAAAATAAGGCTGGCAGTATAGCTCAGAGGTAGAATGTCCCTAGGTTCAATCCCCAGTAACACACACACACACACACACACGCACACCACACACACAGAGAACCAATTTTCCCACCCCATAAATCTGTGTTAACCATGTAAATTACTTTGACCATTGACAACTTAACAAGTCGGATGCAAAAAGAATCTTAAAAAGCTCATGAGCATTGGAGCTTGCCACTCCCGCAGTATCGCTGTTATGTAAAGAAGCCTGTGTTAGCCTGCTGGACAATGAACCACACATGCTAAGTCATCTCTATTGCTCCGTCTGAGAGCCAGCCACCTGCCAGATATAGTAGGCTATTCAGAAATCTCCAGTCCTCAGCCAAACCGATAGTTACTGCAGACACACAAGAGAGTCAAGTCAAATCAACCACCCCATCCACATTAGACCAACTCAGCAAATTTGTAACCTAAGCAAATGACTGTTGGTTTCTTCATGCCTGCTACTGTTAACTATTACAGGAATTATGTCATAACTAAGTCTGTTTAGCTCAGAAATAAAAATATTCAATATCCTTTTATTAGTGCATTGTAATTATACATTATATTGAGTTTGGGTTTGACAGAAACATGCATGCACACAGCACACAGCGTGTTTCCCTCCGCATCCCTCAATGAAGCTCTTTCTATTGGCAAGGGTCAGTTCAAAGCATGTGTCATTATCATTGAGTAAGTTGATAAAATACTGTAAATGCATCTTTCAAATATACACTATATCTGAGAAGAAAGAAATTAAGGATGTGGCTGTCCTTTGGGAGTCTAGCCCACTGTCTGAAATAAAGAATGAGTCATGAGGTTGACTAAGATAGGAGGATAGAGATGAAAACACCAGGAAGATGGTACCCTAAGAAGTATACCTTAAAAGCCTGTGGATTACCTATGAAAATATGAAGTTGACTGGAATCAGATATAGATTAAGTTCACAAGACAGTCATATGGCTAAAGGATTATGTAATTGCTTTAAGTTTTTTTCTTTTCTTTTTTTTTTTTTTTGTGTGTGTGTGATACTGGGGATTGAACGCAGAGCTACACTCCCAGCCATATTTCTGGGTTTTTATAATTTTGAAACAGGATCTCGCTAGGTTGCTGAGTCTCGCTAAGTTGCTGAGACTGTCCTTGAACCTGCGATCCTCCTGTCTCAGCCTCCCCAGTACTGGGATTACAAGTGTGGGCCACCATGCCTAACTAATTGTTTGAAAATTGAAGTAAGCCTGGAGATCTTCCACATTCTTAAGACAGAAAGTTTGCTAACGATACCATGGAAAAACAATTATAACATATTCTGCAGAGCTCTAGTCAGGTGAAGACAAAAACTCAGATAAAGCTCATGAATATAGATATGCAAAACCAGAGATCAGAATCAGATTTTTTATAAAACATTACACATCCTAAATCTAGGGGATATTTTCAATGTCTGCTTAGGAGAATTTAATAACTGTTATGAACCAATGCCTGATATATATCTTCTATTCTCCTCTTATACAAATGAAAATGATATTACTATTATCTCATTCATATTCCCTCGGTGTATACTGGGTCCATTTATGTTCCACAAAGCTTTTCAGTTCTCTGGAATCACACCCTACCCTGACACAGTGATTAATTTGCCTTTTGCAGAGGTCCTACACCTTGAGTTCAAAGGAGACACTGTTTGGAACTTTTAGGTTATCTAAAACCATAAAAACATTCTGATTATGTGGGCTGAATAAGCCAAGTACTGGAGAAATGAAGGATGGTCTCTTTAGACTGTATTACTCTTCTTCAATCTCCAGTTCACCCTTTTTTCAGAAAGGCTTTACTTCTCTTGCCATCTGAAGTCATGCAAGTCCATGACATTTTCTGGTTAGAGAGATGTGATTAGAAGTGATGTGCCATTTCCAGGCAGAAGCTTTAAGAGCTACCACATGCTTTTCCAATTTCCTTCCCACTCCTCACCTTCTCTGCCTGCATCAAACAAAATTCCATATAGTAGCTTCTCTACCAAACTAATCAAACTAAGGATGATTTCACAACCCAAAGAGTGAGTTATCAGCCAATTCGCAATGGACATGAAACACGAGTGAAAAAATAAACCTTTATCACCAAATGAATACATTTGAAACCAACATTTACATCAAGAAATAGAATCTGAGAGGCCCACTCATATCCCTTCCCCATTACTTGCTCTCTGTACTTATAGATAACCTCCATGTTAATTTTTTCTTAGATTTTCTTTATAATCTACCTAGGCAAGATGATATGCCCAAACACTACCCTCTGTTTTTGCCTGTTTGAAACTTCACAGAAATTGAATTGTTTTATAACCATATATTAGAACATATCACGATAATTAAAAGGAACAAACTTTGCAATGGCCAAGGATAATTTTCATGGACATAATATTGAGACAAAGTCCACATTAAAGAATATATTCTATAAAATGCAATTTCTGTGTAGTTCAAGGCAGACAAAACTAGAGTATAGTGATTGGCATGTGAGCTTACATGGGTAGCTTACAAAAAAAATCCAGGAAATAATTAACACGGTGGTTATTTTTAAGTGGTAGAGAGCACTAAGTAATGGCAGATGGGGTGTTAAGAGGGACTACTCAGATTCTATTTCTTAATGTAAATTTTGGTTCCACATGTATTTGTTTAGTGATAATTTTTTTGAGAACTGTGTATTTAGAATTTTGAAAAATGATTCCACAAACTTGGAAGGTAAAGTTGCCGAATTATTTATATTCTTATATTTTAATACCTCATCATTCTGATGTCCTATTAACATATGCAAGAACAAAGAAGTAGACTAATTACCAGTATTGGCTTATAGACACATAAAAAAAAAAGAAATGCTAAACACCTGACCTGGTTTCAAAATTACCAGCGATTTTCAAATATGTTCTGACCCTTTAATGATTGCTTTGAAACTATAAAATAGATATTATAAATAAGATTAATACAGAGCCACATTCCCAGTCAGTTTATTTTAGTTTACAAGCAATAATTTTGAACCATTAAATGAAGAAAAGGTCAGTATTTGTTTTCCACTATTGACTAGGAGAAATCGATAAGGTAATATTTTTTTTGGTAAACAACTGATTTTCCCCCAGCAAACTCTCAGAATATTATTTATATCTTCATGCCATTTATATCCATTAGTTAATGAAAAACTTCATCATGGAGAATTGTGACTGTTGACAGATTTCTGTTAAATTAATCATAAAATATATATTTCAGCGCACTAAAATCAAACAAACAAACTCTGGTAACACCTAGGTCAAGTTTTGTTACATATTGTCAGGAAACTTCATAAATGATTCCTTGCTTCCAAAAGGAGTCTTATCACTTTCTCTTACATTTCAAGCTACCAAATTCTGAACCAAACATGTGCTTCTCTCTTTAGCTTCTGGCATTAACTAGAACATTCTTTGTTTATTCAGTGTCTCAGTCAACATTCTCACTGATATAACCCAAAATGACTGTCCACACAATTTAGAGGAAGGAAGATTTATTTGCTCACTGTTTTTGGAGATTTCAGGGTTCAGTCTATGTGAGGTTAGGGTCTGAGGAGCTCAGGGCATGAAGACCTAAAGCAGAGAGAGGGAGACAGCAAGGCTCTGCTCTTACATCTCATGGAGGCTTGAAGCAGGAGAGCAATAAGCAAGGGCATTCAAAGACAAAAACACAGTCTTTAAGGCCACACCCTCATGGACCCAACTTCTCCAGTCACACCCCATCTACCTAGGTCACCACCCAGTAAATCTATTATCATGGATTCATCCACTGATGAGATTATAACCCTCACAATTTAACTGTATCAACACAGAGCATTAAAGCATAAGCTCTTCAGGGGACATTCTGTATCTAACCATAACATCCAGCAAGTCTTATTTCTTTGTGGAACCATGAATGGATGTACTCTATATATTTATAGTATGAATTTCCATGCTTATGTCTTTGTTATGCATATCATATAAAACTATTTATCCACTATATCCTGGCTAAAAAATGACAATGGAACTATTTTTCCTATCATTCAGATTAAAACATGGGACTATCCCAGTGGAAATTAAATGATGGTTTTATTTAAAATGATGTTCATAGAAAAATGAAGTGGTTTCTTACAATGGTTTCTTGAGTGTAAAATTAAATCCCATGATAAGGTTTTCAAGAGCATGATCCCTTCCTCATTCATTCATGTCTACTGTATTTCAGGCATTTTTCTAGGTCCTGGGAATAGAGTAGGGTGCAAAGAACACACACAAAACAACCCTGCTCTTGTGACGGTTATATTGCAATGAAGAATAGAAATAAATGAAAAATAAGGAAGCATATGAGTAAAACATATGTTAGGTGTTGATAGACGTATCTGAGAAAATGATGCAAGAAAGATGTAAGGAAAGTTGAGCATTTCAACCTTAAATAGTATGAGAGATGTACTGATTGAGAAGATGGCATTTAGTAAAGTTCTGAGGGAGATGAAGACGTGAGCCATGTGGATATATACGGAAAGAATTCTCAGCAAAGGCAGAGGGAACAGCTAGTGTAAAATATCTTGTGGTGGGAGTATACCTTAGTGTTTGGGGCAGATCTAGGGGATAGACTAGCTAAAAAAGGATGCACAAGGAAATGACTATAGGAGAGGAGATCAGAGGAATCAGTTAATCTGAAGTCTCATACATTTTGGTTAGGAATTTGTCTTTGGCTACATGAGAGGAGATGGCTGCTATGGACTGAATATTTGTAATGTTCCAAATTCATATGTTCAAGCTCTAATCTTCAATGTAATGGTATTTGGAGGTAGAAGTTTTGGTAGGTAATTAGGTTTAGAGGTGGTTATGAAGAGGGGACCCTCATGGCAAGCTTGGTTCTCTAGGAAGAAGAGGAAGGAATCAGAACCCTCTTCCTTTCCCTTCTTCTCTTCCGTGAGAGTTCAGAGTGAAAAGGCAGCTGTCTGCAAGCCTGGAAAAGAGTCCTCCTTAGTCACTGAATCTGCCAGCACCTTCATCTTAAGCTTCCCAGTGAGAAATAAATGATCTTTGCTTAAGCTACTCAGTATGTGGCATTCTGTTTTAGCAGCCTGAACTGATTAACCCATTATGTTCCACCAGCTTATATGTAGGACACCTATAACATTTTATAGGACACCTATACAATTGCTCAATTTTAAGTTTTTACAAGTGTTCTATATATTAGAAGATTGGACATAATGGGCTAAGTCAGTAGTATAGATTTAGAGTGACAGAATGCTACATTTGACTTAGTTTTAATAGAACTGGTATGACTCTTGTATTGAGAATAGACCAGAGATACTAAGGGCAGAAGCAAGGAAGTCAAGAGAGGATGGTGGTTTGGACCAATCTGATAAAAGCAAAGATAGTAGCAGTGGTTGGGTCTGAAATACAATTTGGGAGCTGAGTGTGGTGGTGCACACCTGTAATCCCAGTACTTGGGAGGCTGAGACAGTATGATTGCAGGTTTGAGACCAGCTTCAGCAAGTTAGTGAGGCTCTCAGAAACCTATAGAGAGTCTGTTTCAAAATTTAAATAATTAATAAAAACAGAGTTGAGCATGTAGCTTAATGGTAGAAACCCCTAGGTTAAACAACTAGTACCACAATAAAATACAATTTGGAAGTACCGCTGGCACCATTTGCTGAAGGATTCTTTGTGATGTGTAAGAGAAGGGGAAGGAATCAAAAATAACTCCAAGTTTGTTTTCCAGTTATTGGAAGGATTGAGTTGGAGTTGAGACATGAATAGATGTTTGGGGAATAGAAAACTTGAAGTGGAGGTTATGAAAAGATTGTGCATTTCCCCAATTGCAAGAATTAATATGAAAATAACAATGAACAGCCTAGTAAGGAAAGAGTACAAGATAATTAAAGGAAAGTAGGTTAAGGTGCTGATAGACTAGATTATTAGAAAAACAATTCACATAAAGATTGAAAGTATCAAGAATTATGAAGGGTGGTATTTTGGAGGGAATGGTGATGTCCTAGGATGTAAATGGAAGGCATTCTCTCAGGACTAGGAGATTATGCCAACAAAGTGGCAGAGTGGGTAGTATAGTCTGATGTATCAATGTCAACGCTGGACGTGCTGGGAGGAGGGAGTCAGGGCAGGAGGCCCAGGGGAGGATGGAGGACATCTACTCCACTCCAGGTCTGAGGTAAGAGGCATGCATGTAGGAGAAATACAACATCATTACTAGAGAGTACAGCATGGCAGTACTGGAGAGTGTGAAGGGGCATTCAGAGAAGAAGACAGCACATCCTGAATCTTGCTGATCGCTGGCTGTGAGGCCCAGAGGGTGTAGGTAGTGGGAGGTGTCAGAAGCTGCAAAGGAATGGACAATAGGGCTAGGAAGTGGGTTGCCATTTATAAATATATATGTGTCTATGTATATTAGTATATTGTAATTATCCATCATAATGAGATACAGAGAGATAGGAATATACATGCATACAATACTTGGTGTGTCTCCTCTGGATCCCACCCCACTCCCTCCTCTTTCCCATACATGTCATTGAGATTGTTATTGATAATTTCATATATATACATCGCATTATTTAAACTGTTACCTTCATCACATCTCTATCCCCCCTCCTTGCTCCCCTAAACCCCTCTCATTGCTCCATTGGAGTCACTAATCCTTTATCTAAGGTCTCTTTTGTTACCCAGTTTAACTCTAGCTTCCACATATGAGAGAAAGCATATAATTATTCACTGAGACTGGCTAATCTCACTTAGCATAATATTCTCTAGTTCCATCCAATTTCCTGCAAATGGCATAATTTTGTTCTTTATGGCTGAGTAAAATTCCATTGTGTGTACATATCACAGTTACATAGTTCATTCATCTGCTGATGGGCACCTATAGTTTTATAGAAAGTCCAAGTAATGCAGAATGTCTGGAGACTGATGTCTTGGGGTTACTATAGTGAGATTAATTGAGAAAATTCTCTGTCTAGAGAATTTTCTAAGGCTATGAACTTAAGTGGAGCAGAGGGTGGGAAGTCTTACCAATTGAACACAAAGCTGTGGTTCTCCTGTTTGACTTGGGCTGGGATTTATAAATTGACAAAATGACTCTTATCCTCCACATACTAGTTCCTTATTGAATTATGGCCATAAAAGGTTAGTTAACTAACAAATTCATTTATTCATTTCACAAATTCATTTCGAGGGTCCCAGGGGCCACGGGTAGAGTGGTAAGCAAAACCAGAGAGTATTACTGCGATTAACTAAAGAGCTTACATTTTAGTAGGGCAGTGGTGGTGATGGGGGTGTTTGACATAAAGACTCAAATGAAAAGAAAATATCAGATAAGGATGGCATGAAACTAAAGGAGAATAAGTGGTAGTCCCTCCAGGAGGTGCTATCTTATATGGCAGTGACCAGAGGAGGCCTTTCTGAAGAGGTGAATTTTAATAAAAAAACTGAACAAGCTATTTTATTTCTTTAATAAAATATGAGCTATTTTATTTAATATGAAATTTTACATGAATTTAATACAAATTTTATTGAATACAAATTTAATTTCTTTAATATGAATTTTACTATGAATTTTATTGAATACAAATTCAATTTATTTCTGTTATTTATTTAATAAAATTATTTATTAAAATACTAGCTATTCCATTTATTTAATACAAAATTTATTTAATGCAAAACTGAATGAGCTATTTTATTTATTTCGTATTTAATACGAAATTGAATAAGCTATGCAAACCCAAGGTTAATGGTTGTGACAGAAATAGGGATGCGTGCAGTAGCCCCGTGACAGGACTGTGTTTCTCAAGTGTGAGTTGTAGTGAACGCGAAGGTGGCTAGAAGGAAGTGAGGGAGAAGTGGCCGTCCCTGATTCAGAGAGCAGTCAGGGTCTGCAGCCCTGGATTTTCCAACCTCCGTTCTGTAGACATTTGGGATTGCTCTGTGAATTGTAACATATTTGGCCACGTCCCAGATCTGCACTCACTGGATGCCAGTAGCAGGCCTCTTCCAGTGAGAAATGGTCGGTATGAAAGTATCTTTTAAAGGTAACCACCAGCACAGCCTGTGACATTTTGGATGAGAGCACTAAGGGGAAGCCTGTCTCCACGACCTTTTGCCTTGTCAACTAAGTATTGTTGACTAAGATGTGAATAACTGAGAGGGAGGCAAGATTAGGGTAAGAATGGAAGAATTAAAAGATGAATTTAAAATATTAATTAGAGCCAGGTGTGGTGGCACACACCTGTAATCCCAGAACTTTGGAGGTGGAGACAGGAGGATTGCAGGTTCGAGGACAGCTTCAGCAATGTAGTGAGAGTCGCAGCAACCAAGCAATACCCTGTTTCAAAATAAAAAATAAAATAAAATAAAAATGGGCTGGGAGCATAGCTCAGAGGTAAACTGCTCTCAGTTCTCTCAGTTCCCAGCACCACACACACCTACAAATGTTGAATTGCAACCCAAGTGGACAATCGCATGTGCAGGAATGGATTCGGGGTGGTGATGGAGCTGGAGACATCAAATTGGGGCATGTCATTTCTGATCAAATCTGTATTACTTTCCTGTGCTGCTGTAACAAAGTACCACCCACTGAGTGGCTTAACCAACAGAGGTTCATTGTCTCAAGGTTCTGGAAGCTAGAAGTCTGAAATCAAGATGCTGGCAGGGTTGGTTCTTTCTTAGTGGTACCAGGGATTGAACCCAGGGCCTTGTGCATGTTTGGCGAGTGCTCTACCACTGAGCTAAACCTCCAGCCCATTGGTCGGTCCTTCCCGAGGGTTAAGAGGAAGACATTTCATGCGTCTCTTCCCTAGCTTCTGATGGTTTTCTGGCAGTCCTTGGCATTCTTTAGCAGGTAGCACTATTATTCCAATCTGCCTTCGAGTTCACAGAACATTCTCCCTTTGTTTTTCTCTGTTTTTATTTATTTTTTATTATTTATTTATTTATTTATTTATTTTGCGGTACCGGGGATTGAACGCAGGGGCGTTCTACCTCCGCGCTACGCCCCGGCCCTATTATTTTTTTATGCTTTTTATTTTGAAACTGGGTCTCACGAAGTAGCGTAGGGCCTCACTAAGGAGAGAGAGAGAGAGAGAGAGAGAGAGAGAGAGAGAGAGACAGGGAGAGAGAGAGTGAGAGCTGAGGCTGGACCCTAACCTGGATGCTCCGGTCTCAGCCTCCCAAAGTACTGGGATTACAAGCGTGTGCCACCATGCCCGGCCTCTGTTTTTGTCTGTTTTTAAATTGACTCTTTTTATGAGAATACCAGTCACATTGGATTAGGGCCATTCTACTACAATCTTAATAGATTCAACATAACTAATTTCATATGCAATGACTTTAAAAATGTTAACAAATATGTTTCAAGACAATTTATGTTTCCATACAATTAGCATCTGTTTGGGGGATGCAGAAAATTATCTCCAAATAAGGTTATATTTTGAGGTACTGGGGTTTAGGTCTTCAACATATGAAATTGGGGGGTATAAAATTCAACCCATAAAAACATGAAATACTAATAGAGATTTCATTTAGGTCAGGAGACTTGATAAATTATCCAGATAATGAGAGAAGACATAGCAGAGCCAGGTTTGAGAATGGAGCCCGTATACATATTTCAAAAATGTGGAGATCTGAAATAGATTGCCAAACCAGTATAAAGTTCTTTAGAAGAAATGATCACAATAATCAAAGAAAAACAGAGGAGACTGTTGGCCCAGAAACAAAGTGAAGACAGTGTTTCAGGTATTAAGGAGTGATCAATTTTAAGAAACACAATAACAGAGATGGAGAATCGCCTATTGGATTCAGCAGGTTAGCAGACTTTGGTGAGCTAGATAAAAGCATTTGAGATGAAAGTCTGATTGAAAAGAGTTTAGGAGAGAAGATGAGATGAGATGTTCAAGAAAGTAAATATAGAAAAACTCTTTTGAAGTGTTTTCCTAAACAGGAGAGCAGAGTCATAGGAAACAGTAGATTAAAGATTTTTTCCAATTTTTTACCTCTGTGGTTGTACTAATCATGTCCTGAAATAAAATTATTGCATTTCATTTTTTGCTTCTAGTTCATTAAATATCATATATGCCCCTGTATTCATGCAAAAGTTCTATTTGTCTGAAAGACAAATCTTAGGTTAGCAAAGTATTACCTATCATAACAATTTCATATATAATATAACATGGAAGATAACTATTCAAGAAATAAGAAAGAGCTTCAAATCATATGTCTGAATTTTGTTATATCTTCAATAGATTATTATTCACTTAACTAACATAAATTAAGATCCTTGCATGAGCTAACCAGGATAAAATTGTTATAAGCTTTCTTCCCACATATCCAAATTCAAAAATATATGAAAAATATGAAACTATAACATTTAAAAATGATTCCAGGGTACTTACATTTACATTATGATTCAAGATAGTATAAGGGAGCCTCCTCCTTCGTAATAGAGTTGACATTGAAGTCAAAGAAAATAAACAATTGACATTTCTGGCCTTATCATAAAAAAACTCATATATTGAGGAAAGCCAAGAATAATGTTTAAAGTTTAAAAAAATGTGGGAGCTGGGCATGGTGGTACATGCTAGTAATCTCAGTATTTGGGAAGCTGAGACAGGAGGATCACAGGTTCGAGTCCCACCTCAGCAAGGTAGAAAGACCTTGTTTCAAAATAAAAAATAAAAAAATAATGCTGGGGGTGTAGCTTGGAGGTAGAACACCCCTGAGTTCAATCCCCAGCACCAAACAACAACATCATGTGCCGATATAAAATTGGTAACAGACTTCTTAAGGTATGCAGAAAATGAATCTATATGTTCTATTCTCATAACAACAACAGTTGGCTTATAACTGCTTATTCCTAACATCAAATATCTCAAGTTATTTCCCAAATCATTAGAATTAGATAGAGATTATTTTGTTTCTCCAGCTCACACCTGTCTTCCTGAACATTAATGGGACTGAAAAAGTTATGCTTTGATATTTTCTTCTTTAATTGAAAAAAGATACACTTGGGGCATCTTGATGCCAAGTTAATAAATCCCGAGGAAAGGATTTAATATTGGAAACATGGATATAAAGTTGGAATGGACTGAATTGGCTCTCCTCTAATGAACTGTGACATTTAATTCATAATGGCAGAAATTGCAGCTTAAATCCTCATTAATCAGAATGGAGCTAAATCACAAATCACTAATCATGACTTTCTCCTCATTCCCAAAAAGATTTCTAAAAATGATGCAAAGAAAATCACAGTAGGATGCACAGGTTTAACGTATCTCACACGCTTTTCTTTAGCAGGGAAAGGAAGAAAAGAAGAGAAGAAAAATTAATCCCAAGTGAACTTTAAGTTCCTATTCTTTCATAAGTGGTACTTGACTTTTTTCCTGTGTGTGCGTGCATGGACAGGAGTGTGCGTAATCAATGCTTTTTAAAAGACCGTATCAAAGAAAGCACTCCTGGCATAAAGTCCATGCTGAAGAAACCAGAGAGCCTCCAGGAAACTATTGTTTCCCATCTCTTTCTCCTGGTTCCCACTGATTGACTCAGCACGATGAGATTGCTAAGGCTCCTAACAGAAAAAGAGAAGGCCTGCGACTCAAACATAAGGGCATGTGTTTGAGCATGCAGCTCAGCAGCAGCGTGCATGGAACCGCAGCTGGCCCCCTCCCACTGTTAGCATCGCCCTCCCAGCTGAAGGCAAACTTTGGGGTTGGGTTCACTGCCCCCTGCAAGGATGAAGGGCGAGCTAAAATAATTATTTTCCTAATTCAAGACTCTTTCCCCAAGTTGCTGCTTTTCCCCCATGCTCTCATAAGAATTGCTAGTGATTTCAATTTTTTTTTTAATTAGCTGGTAGTGGTGATGCATGCCTGTAATCCCAGTACATGGAGGCTGAGACAGGAGGATTGCAGGTTGAGGGACAGCCTCAGCAACACAGTGAGACCTCAGCAATCTAGCAAGAACCTGTTTCAAAAACAAAAAAAATAAAAAGGACTGGGGATGTAGGTCAGAGGTACAATGCGCCTGGGTTCAATCTCTTGTTACATACACACACACACACACACACACACACACGTGCGCACACACACAAATTTGAATTTACTGAGGAAGAGATAGTGAGACAGGAAGGTAGAGTTGCAAAATAGTCCAAAAACGCCCTAAAGTTCCATTTATATGGAATGCTCCAAGAAGACAAACTTACAGAGGCCAGAGAGAGGCCAGACCAGTGGCTGTCTGGTCTGGAGTAGTAGGAGTAGGTGCAGACTGATAGTGGGCTCTAGGGAAAAGTTTGGGGTGATGGAAAATTGCTAGAACAGGATTTGGGGGATGGTTGCACAAGTCTTTAAATTTACCAAAAGGCATTGCATTGGACCCTGTCAAAGGAAAGGTTTTGTGATATGCAAATTATATATCAAGAAAGTTGTTGACATATATGTATTTCTTGAGTTTGTTAAATTATTTGTATATTCTAATGCTTATCTTTCCACATTAATTTGTTTAAAAATATCTATTGCACATCTAATAAACACAAGATAAAACGTTCTGGCATGCTATTGCATTGTAGTCTAACTATGGATAACAATTATGTACAATGTACATAATTATCTAACAATTATGTATTGATAACAATTATATATATATATATATCAAAAACTTAGAAGAAAAGATTTTATATGTTTCCATTATAAAGAAATGAAAATTGTCTGAACCCGATTTGAGCATTATATAATGTATACATATATTGAAACATCAAATGGTACATTAATATATATGTATATATATAATTTTGTTTTTATGTGTCAGTGAAAATTAATTTAATTGAAAAAAAGGAAACAAAGATGAAAACAATGTTTTCTAGGTTCTAAGTACTTAAACCATTCATCACTAATCTTTAATACCTTTGTAAAGGTGGGTTTTATCAACTCCATTACAAAAACTAAGGGACAGAGAGGATATATAACTTCCTTATGGTCTTGCAGTTAAAAAATTGTGGGATTTAAAAGTGGAATTTATTTATTTATTTATTTATTTATTTATTTTCTTCGGTACCGGGGATTCAACGCAGGGGCGTTCTACCTCCGCACTACGCCCCCGGCCCTATTTTTTATACTTTATTTTGAAACCGGGTCTCACGAAGTTGCAGAGGGCCTCACTAAAAAGAGAGAGAGAGAGAGAGAGCGAGACAGAGAGAGAGAGAGCGAGAGAGCTGAGGCTGGCCGCGAACCCGGATCCTCCGGTCTCTGCCTCCCAAAGTACTGGGATTACAAGCGTGCGCCACCACGCCCGGCCTTAAAAGTGGAATTTAAATGTAGGTCTGCCTGATTTAAAAGCTAAGATCGTCTTTGAGAGAGAGCCAAGACCTGTTTCCATTTAGAAATAAGTGTGTTATTCAAAATAATTTTGCAATGATTAGCATATGATTGTTGTAAACTAGAGCCATTCAAAGGTACTGAATGTAACATTTGGTTCTAGGACACCATTCGGGACTGGTGTCGCTGCCTCTCTGTTTCAGTCAAGATAACCAAAAACTGATACTCATAGGACGGAGTAAGGGTGACTACACTCTAGGCAATCACTAAATATTAGTCTCACTAATACTCAATTAGAATATGCAATTCTAATAGTATTAGTCTCTAATACTCTGGATGAGTATTAGAGTATGCGAGACTAATATTCATTTATTCATTTCCAAAAATATAGTCAATGTGTATTTATTCATTCACTCATTTGCAAAAATATATTCAATGTGTATTTTGTGCCAGACACTGTGCTAGGTACTGGGGATAGACTCATGAAACACAAAAGTGAAATAAAACATCTTTTCCTTTCTGATGATTTATTCAGACCCTGCTTGTCTGAACAAGCTGTAATCCAAAATCTGACTGACCATACAACCTAGAGGAAGGGACACTTACTTGCTCACAAGTTTGGGCAATTTTGGGGTTCAGTCCATGTGAGGCCAGGGTCTGTGGAGTTCAGGGCATCATGGCAGGAAGCAAGAGAGAAGGCAGAGCAAGGGCTCTGCTCTCACATCACAGAGGCCAGAAGCAGGACAGCAAGCAAGCAAAGGGTATTCAAAGACACAAGCACAGTCCCTAAGGCCACAGCCCTAGGGAGCCGCCTTCTCCAGCCATACCCCACCTGCCTAGGTGACCACCCAGTAAATCCATTACGATGGATTTATCCACTGGTGAGATTAGAACCCTCGTGACTTAAATACATCAGCTCTGAACATTAAAACATGAGCTCTTCAGGGGACATTCTAAATCTAACCATGACACTTCCCAAAGCAAGGGGAGATGTCTGAAGAAAGTCTAAAGAGTTGATCCATACTGGGATTTGTTCCCTGGATGGGAAGATTGGCTTAGAGTATTTGTTTTAACAAAAGGCCTGATTGGATTTTAGTATTAGTCTGGTTTCTCCTACATGTCAGAAGGGACAAAAAAAAATAATCCTCACTAAACTATGTTAATCGAGCCATACCCATTAGATTTGATTCTCAGAAATGTCAGGAAATTAAACACTGGGGTTCCCACAGCTCCAATAAAGCATTTTGCTTGTAAGAAGACTCAAAGTACAATTAAGAACTGTTCCTTTCCATTAGCTTCTTTTCTTCGTCTCCGTCCCCAGCTCTTTTAGATTTTCCACACTCATTTCAGCTTCTGGAAGTATCTAAAACTGAGCTGGAAAAAGTCCTATGGAGAACTACAAGAATCATGTTTGTCATGGGAAACATTTTATAGTCCAACTCCACATTCTTACCGGTATATGCTCTTGTGGGCTCATAAAGTTATTAAAACCATGTAAGTAAATGAAACCTTTGTTTCCAAGCCTTCAAAAAATTATTCTATGACCTTTAAGGTTTCCCACCTCTTTCAATACCTTCTGTCAATGACCCCTGAATCTTAAGCTCATCTGACAAGGACCTTGGGATACTGGATTCCAAAATTCTGGGTAGGATGGTCTAATTCCCTAAAATCTATAATAGATAGAGAAGAAGCATAAACCTATTCAATGTAGTTCTTAGCTGTCAAACAATAGTGAATTCCATGATACCTTTGTGAGACTAAAAATAAAAGAAGTCCTTCTAGATTTTACTTTTTAAAGGTTTACTGATTTACTATCTGCATACAGTAAAATGTACTTTTTTAGTGTGTACATCTATGTGAATTTTACAAATGCAAAGTTATGTCATCCTCACCATAGTAAAGATAGAGAAGAGTCCCCTTATACACAGAAATTACACATAATTGATTGTATGTAGGACTTGCAACATGAATCTTTAATTAGCCACAATTTGACTTTATATAGTATCATATGGCTTCATATGCAATTTAAAACCCTAATTGCCATTTATTCTCAATTCTTCCTTTACAGCTTGTGTGCCACTCATTTTACTTTCCCACACGCCATTACTCAAAGATACCTTGGTATATTGATACTATTTTTACTTTAGATAGGATGATTTTTTTTCAAAGAATTATAAGTAAAAAGTCTTTCATATTTACTTTTATTTTAGCTAGTTCCAAAGATAGTCAATTTTTTGGATAGATCCAAGCTTCTTTTTGACATATTCCTTGTGCCATAATAATGTCTTTTAACATTTTTATAGCGTAGTTATTATGTTAATAGAATATGTTTTTGCTTGCCTAAAAATATCTCTATATTATTATTATTATTATTATTATTATCATTATTATTATTTAGAATGTCCCTGGGTCCCATCCCAGGGGCATTCTACCTGCAGTTACACCCCTAGCCCTTTTTATTTTAAAACAGGGTCTTACTACATTGCTGAAACTGGCCTCAAACCTACAATCCTCCTGTCTCAGCCTCCCAAGTACTGGGATTACAGGTATGTGTCACCTCCATTATTTTTTTTTCTTCGCAGTACCGGGGATTGAACCCAGGGGTGTTCTAACTCCGCGCTACACCCCCAGCCCTATTTTTTATACTTTATTTTGAAACCGGGTCTCACGAAGTTGTGAAGGGCCTCACTAAGTAGAGAGAGACAGGGAGAGAGAGAGAGAGAGCTGAGGCTGGCCGTGAACCCGGATCCTCCGGTCTCCACCTCCCAAAGTACTGGGATTACAAGTGTGCACCACCATGCCCGGCTACCTCCATTATTTTTGAAAGACATTTTTACTTAATATAAAAATATGAGTTGGTACATGTTTTACTTTTTTGAGGCAGGGTCTCACTACGTTGCCCCAGGGTGGTCTCAAACTCCTGGGCTCAAGCGATCCTCTCACCTCAGCCCCCTAAGATGCTGGGATTACAGGCCTGTGCCACCATACACAGTTGAATGACAGTTTTTTGTTTTGTTTTGTCTTATCTTTTAGCACTTGACCTCTGGCTCTCACAGTTTCTAAATTTGCTTTAATTTTTGTTGTTCCTTTGTGTATGATATGCCTTTTTTCCCCCTTTTACTGCTTCTAAGACTTTCTTTTAACTTTGGTTTTTAGCAGTTCAATTATTATGTATCCTCTGTGTGTGTGTGTGTGTGTGTGTGTGTGTGTGTGTGTTCACTCTTCTGTGGTTCTTTGAACTTTTGGATCTAGGATTTTATGTCCATATCCACTTCTGAACAATATTGATTGTTATCTTTTCAGATATTCCTTCTGCTCCATTCTTTCTCCTTGGATTCCAATTCCATGTATGGTGGACCATTGTTGTTTTCTATCTTCTTCAATGCTCTGTGAATTTTATGTCTGCCTGCAATTTTAGTGATATTATAATTGCCCAACCATTGGAGACTTCTAGAGGTCTAAGCAAAGAAAGATTGTCTGCATCTCCTCCAACAATAGAGTGTTTCCTTTTCCCTTCCTCAAACCACAGTCAACCTTCCCCTTTGCTCCGTGGCCATGGGATTTTCTGTCTCTTCCTAATGGGAGGAAGAGTTTTGTTTGATAGGTGATACAGGAATGGTTGTGGCTTTAAGCCTTTGGAGAAGGCTGGAGGTTTCTCCTCCCTTCCTTGAAGCCTACATCACAAAGGTTTCATTTGGGACCATTTGTGTGTGTGTGTGTGTGTGTGTGTGTGTGTGTGGTGTGTTACTGGGGATTGAACCCAGGGGCATTGTACCTCTGAGCTACAACCACAGCCCTATTTAATTTTTTATTTTGAAACAGGGTCTCGCTAAGTTGCTGACACTGGTCTTGAACCTGTGATCCTCCTGTCTCAGCCTTCCGAGTACTGGAATTATAGGCATGCACCACCATGCCTGGCCATTTGTGTCCAATTTTATATACCCATTTTCTCTCAGCAGCACTTGGTGAGTTCTGTGCAGAAAAAGAACCTGTGCATGGACGTAAACTACCCTTGAGTCCCCAGCTTCCAGTTGATCAATACTTTCATGCCAACCTTTAACAATTCATTGACTATTTTACCTGAATTCTTCATACCAGTCTCTACAAGAGCTGCATCTTTCTTCATGTTCTACCAGAGATGAGTTAGTCTTCACATTCCATTTGCCTTTATAAACACCTGCATTCCCTGAGATTTTAGGGTAGTTGGTTGCCTTGTAATTAGTGACTTTGACTATTGCTAGAGAATACATGATTTTCCAAATTATTTTTTATCATGTTATATTGGAAGCAATAATTCTTTGTAACTTTCTACGTCATCGGTGAAGGCCAATAAATAGTACTAACTCTTTTTTTTTTCAGAACTGGGGATTGAACCCAATGGGCATTCTACCTCCAAGCTATACCCCCAGCCCTATTTTTTATTCTTTATTTTGAAACAGGGTCTCACTAAGTTGCAGAGGACCTCACTAAGTAGCTAAGGCTGGCCACGAACCTGTGATCCTCCTGTCTCAGCCTCTCAAGTACTGGGATTATAAGTGTGCGCCACCACACCCAGCTTTAGTACTAACTCTTGACATCGTGTCTAAGCACTCCATTATTAGAGATTTTTCTCTATAAATATAGCAATATGAGTCTTCTTTAAGAACCACACAATTTTATAATCTTTCAGGATCCACTTAGATGTCAGTTAATATCTATAAAAGTTGAGCTATTCTCTCTCAGACATGAAGAATATGGAAAACATACAAGATTCCACAAAGTGTAAGTATTATTAAATATGTCAATATTTTGAGAGTCAAGGGAGTTGAAATAATTCAAGTACTATAGTAACCTGGGTAGTTTGCAAATATCCATGACTAGACCAGGAACCTATGCTATGTTGTTTTTAAAATCCTCCAAGAGTAATCTCTTTTTCTGAGTTATGAAGTTCCTATTACAGAATGTAATGGCAATTTAGCATGCCCTATTAAGTTGGATAAAAGGAATTTAGTCATTATAAAAATTTTTGTTTAATAAGTAATTCCCATTATGTGAGAGGAAATTGTCCTCCTAGAGATTTAACATCAATTAACCCTACGGAGACTTAGAATTCAGTATAGAATTATTTAGAAGAGCCAAACCCATGTTATTTTTTTTACTGTATAAAGATATATATTTTAAAAGGATTTTAAAAACAATTTTAACCCAGCATTTGAAAATAAAGCATAAGAATTTTGTATACACTAATACATTTATGTGATAAGTATATGAATTTACAACCATCTATTTTTTTTGTGTGTGTATGTGTGTGTGTGTGTGTGTGTGTGTGTACACACATACATACAAACTTGGCCAGAAGTTAAGGCTACCTATGAGATTGCACAAAAGTAAAAAATAAATAATTACCAAACTAAAAATCCACCACATGCTTTTTTTTTTGAACTCAGGGGCATTCTACCTCTGAGTTACATCCCAGTCTTTTTAATTTTTGTTTTGAAACAGTGTTTTGCTAGGTTGTTGAGGGCCTTGCTAAGTTGCTGAGGCTGGTTTCTAACCTGCTTTCCTCGTGTTTCAGCCTCTCAAGTACTGGGATTACAGGTGTGTGCAACCCCTATCCCCCAGCTCCACATGCATTTTTTAATAATCTAAAACTTTAACAAAATAAAGTTTAGCATCCTTGTTCTTAATGCACACTTTAATAGAAAACTAAGTCTTTACTTGGGATTTTATTTACTTGTAATGTTTAAGACAGTTTAGTTTGTTAGCATTATGGAGATACTTGTGATTTCAATTTAAAGTTGTTAGAAGATAATTTCTCTAGATTTGTGATTTCTAAGTAATAATTTTATTAAGTTGAAATCCACTATTGAGCATTTAGTACAACTAGGTCTCCATACTTTCAAGTTTAATTTTATACAGTAAAAAGAATTACTTAAGTACTAGGAAAGTTTTTCACTCACACCATTGAAATATTTTAAAATGAAAGTGACTGTATTTAATTTGTAAATGAGATTTAATTGTTAGTGGCATATAATTAATTAAGCTTTTAAATGGGACTGAATTTAATCAATGGCCTGTTAAAAGTGTTGAAATTTGTTAGTTATAAATATAGCATCAAGGTTTGAAAGCAGAAATAATTTTTTTAAAGAAGAATATGATTTTAATGTATGACAAATTATATTCAAATTGTTAAAATAAAACAGAATGATCTTTTATGCACAGAAAGAAATTATATCAGTAGATTAAAAAATCTTACATTTCTCAGTTGTAGGAGGAAGGAGACTATTAGTAACAATTAGTTGAATTTATCATGAGCTTTTTTGGGAGAATAAGGTATCAGTGGACACAGTTAAGTACAGGTTTTATGCCGGATGTGGTGGCGCATGTTTGTAATCCCAGTGCTTGGGAGGCAGAGACCGGAGGATCCGGGTTCACGGCCAGCCTCAGCTACTTAGTGAGGCCCTCCGCAACTTCGTGAGACCCTGTTTCAAAATAAGGTATAAAAAAATAGGGCCAGGGGTGTAGCTCAGAGGTAAAATGCCCCTGGGTTCAATCCCCGGTACCGCAAAAAAAAGTACAGGTTTTATAGTAATTGATCATAAATGGGAAATATTAATGTAACACAACATTCTTGTTTTGAATGTCTTATGTTGTCCTATCATTTTTTAATCCTTAATGAGTGAATAAGTGTTAGCTCCTAAATATTTTACTATATATTCCAGTGAACATAGCTGAGCTGGGTTTAGGTCCAGATGATTAGAAAAACATTTCCACTATTCTTACTGGCAATGTTAAATTTGTTATAAAATCTATTTCCCACCAGCTACAGATAATTTGAAGTTAGTAAATGTCTAACATTCAGCATAATATCATGCAAAGTGCATGTGCTTTAGAGGCAGATCTGAGTTTCAACTTCTGATCTACCTTTAATCAGCTTTAGGATCTTGGCAACTTAATTAACTTCTCTAAACCTTAGTTTCTTCACTGCAAAAAGTGGTTATTACCCTCACTTCAGAAATGTGTTGAAAGAAGTAACTCAGAATACACACACACACACACACACACATACATACACACACATACACACATACACACACACATACACACACACACACACACACACACATACACACACATACACACATACACACATACACACACACATACACACATACACACACACACACACACACACACACACACACACACCAAGTTCAGTAGCTGGCATGCAGTCAATATTTAACTAAACTGTAATATTTGTTCCTATCAATTTTATGGTAGAATATATTTATAGGTGCTTTATTTATACTTACTAGTTGGGTGCCCCTGGCTACATTCCTTAATGCCTATGTGTCTAAATATTCTCAATGACAAAATCGATATTATAATACTTGCTGTATGGAGAAAAAAGAGTCACTGCATTTCAAGGTTTTAATATTGTGCCTCAATATTGTAACTTTACAAACATCATTACTTAATAGTACTATTTTTATATTTAGTGCAGGTTTTTAAAGTCTTCCTTACTTTTAAACACATGACTTGACCCATAGCATATTAATCTCCAGCAGAGAATTGACTTACATAATGTATTAGACAGCATGAGCTCTTGTAATGATCAACTCTTAAATTTATTAGCAGCTTCTAATACAAGGTTAATTTGTACTCATGTTACATAAATAGTGAAAATCAACAATGGGCCCATTGCTACATTAGGGACCCAGGCTGCTGGAAATTCTATTATCTGAAACATTATGAGTCTTTCTGTCAAGAGAAAGAAAATTTATGAATCTCAAAAGCTTTCCTTACTTCTGCATTTTAAAAAGTTATGATCATTTATTTACATCATAAACTTATTCTTGAATATTCAGAAATAGAGATGCATAGAAGAGAGGAAATCACATAATTTGACTTCCTACTTATCTATGAATCATAGTCTTCCCCCATATATTTATTATTCTTTTTTATACATTTATTAGTGAATTGCAATTATACATCATAATGAGGGTCAATTCTGTATCTCACCCTGCACTCCCCTCCTATGTTCCTGAAAGTGTTAGTTAAATTGGTAGAAATACCTTCATATATTGCTACAGTAAAGCCGGGCATGGTGGCGCATGCTTGTAATCCCAGTACTTTGGGAGGTGGAGACCAGAGGATCCGGGTTCGCGGCCAGCCTCAGCTCTCTCTTCCTGTCTCTCTCTCTCTGTCTCTCTCTCTCTCTCTCTCTCTGTCTCTCTCTCTATATATACCTAGTGAGGCCCTCCACAACTTCGTGAGACCCGGTTTCAAAATAAAGTATAAAAAATGGGACCGGGGGTGTAGCGCGGAGGTAGAATGCCCCTGGGTTCAATCCCCGGTACCGCCAAAAAAAAAAAAAAAAAAAATATATATATATATATATTGCTACAGTATTATTTGAACTGTTTCCTTGCTCGATCCTCTGTTTTTCTTCTCCCCAAATCCCTCACCCAACCCCCTTCCACTAATCTACTGGTCTCTCTCCACATTATTTAAATTCCCTTATGTTTCCCATTTTCTTTGGAAGTTATATTCTATTGGCCACAGCAATTTACATGTCCAAGCCCAACTTCAAATGGGTGAGGTAGGACAAACTTACCATGGGCTTAGAACATTTGTACACAAACTTAGTGGCTCAGATAAGTAAATGATTGTTATACCATATTATAAATTAAAGAGATAAACTTCTATAATTTTGTGTCATCCATAAAGCCATCATGATGCTGAACATGTTAGTTTTTGTTTGTCTTTAGAATCTAGGGCCTTCTATGCAAAAGAATCAAAATTGAAGTTAAAAAAGATCCTTATGAGTAGTATAATTACAGATAAGAAAAAAATCACCCAGTAGTCCAATCCATGCAATAATAACCAATTTGGTAATTTGTAGCCTATCTTAGTAGATTATAATTGTGTAAATATGTTTATGTGTGCATGCATATATATAGTTTTATAATAAATGGGGTCAAAATATATACAATCAGCCAGGCATGGTGATGCACCCCTGTAATCCCAGTACTTGGGAGGCTGAGACAGGAGGATCAAAAGTTCAAAGTAAGCCTCAGCAATTTAGTGAGGTTCTTAGCAACTTAGTTAGATCCTGTTTCCAAATAAAAAATAAAATAGGGCTGGGGAATAGCCTGAAGGTAGAAGGCCCCTGAGTTCTATCTCTAGTACCACACACAAAAATAATATGTACAATATGAATTTTATTCCACTTTAATAACTAATATTTCAGAAAGGTAATTTTTGTCAGTAGTTTTTTTAGAATATTATATATATACATATATATACATATATATATACTTATTTTAATTCACATAGAATTCTACAATAAACATCTTGGTATCTACTTTTTTGCATAATCATAGAATGTTTGTTAATTTAAATTTGTAGACATATAATTTCTGGTTAGAGGGAAAACATGTATTGCTCAAAAAAAATCTTATTACTTCCTAATCTTGACTCAGTTTCCTTTACTTGCTCCTGAAACTGATCCAGTAAGTTCTGAAGTAGAGATAAAAAATCGATCATTAAATGTTGATTTAAATCCCCTCTTATTTTAAAAGCAGTTACCAGATTCCTTACTTCATTATACCTAAATAAGGGGAATCTGCTAAGAGATTATGACAACAAAGCCAAGAACTATTCTGGGGGCTTAATTCAACATTTAACATTTTGAAAGAGAAAGTACAACTAACAGTCAGACCCTCCCTTACATTGACAGCTGTCGCAATAAATACCCCAAGTCACACACAACTGGGACAAAGGGTAGCATATGAAAACAGGCTGACATTGTGAGACTTGTCTCTTCTAATAGGCTAATGTACTGCCCAGCAACAAAACTTTTTTATTCTTTTGTAATTGAACATCCAAATGGCTCCGCAAAAGCTGGTGTGAAGACATAAAGAATGCATGATCCTACAATCCTCATATGAACCCATCGTGATTCTCCACATTTCTGGAAAGTCATGCCATGCATAAAGAAGGATGCCTTCTGTTTTACTGCACTGCCAGGATGTATATATTGCAGCGAGAAACAATGGTTAGGAATTAAAATGAACTTAGGGGTGTGGTGAGAGGGTATCACAGAGTCACAGCTTGATAGCGTGATTTCAAAGCTTTTGGTTAAGTTTTACATGGGCACTTGCAAGAAAATATTGCCTGATCATGACTTGGAAGTGTAGAAGGAGTGGGGAAGATGGGGTGGACGTATGGGAACAGAACCTAGGTGACACCAGCATAAAATTGTCCGATTCTCCTTGAAACCCTAACTAGGAATAAATGTTCAAGTTTGCACACAGTCGATTGAATTTTGATGAGAGTCAGAGCGTCTCCGCTCACAGAGCATAAATGAGCTGTAAGTCAAGCACATTGTTAATTCTTATCACTGACTCTTTAGCCAGAGCTGACATTTTTCTTTCCTCCTGACTCTAAAATTTTAAATAATTTCTTGTGCTTGGTGATATATCCTCTATTTCCCACAGTTTTCTGAGAGGATGGAAAATACATGAAATAAAGGGATGTACTAAATTTCAGAAATTATGCATGGTATAGATATGGATGTGAGTGACATTTTCAGTCATAGCAAGTGGGTTTCTTAGTATCAGGTTGGAAAAAAAGTAGGTTAAGTTTGACAGGGACCTAGGAGTAAAAATATGTGTGAAATGCATACATCTATAAAGGGAACTATTTAATATTCAAATGTAATGTATAAACCTGAAGAGGGAAGTATCAGAAAAGAACTAGAATTAAAATGTGTTTAAAAAGTCAAAGGCTTTATAGAGTTAGATTCTGGATTTCACACATGTACTTCTGTTATGTGTAGAGCAAGGGATTCTGTGGCTAGTAATTGTTCCAAGTATATTACTTTTTACATGTCAACACAATTTAAATATATAATTCACAAGAGATATAAAAAGGATCCAAATTATTTTTCTCTTCCATGTTACAAAAAGTATGTCTACACATCTGGTTCAAGAAGATGGGTGAGGCTGTGTGTGCTATTTTTGTCCTTCTTAAACTTCATTGCAATAATACAGACAATGCATAAAAAAGGATACAGTTAAGATATGGATAAGAAAGAAAAAAGAAAAAAGATAACAGTAAAACAGCTCTTCTGAAAAAACATTTGGAAAATAGAAAGCAAATGTGATTGTGTTTACTAAAAATAATGTGAAATTATCCATACCAATCTCAATATCATGTATGGGGAAGGAGAGGGAGTGGGAGGGAGCAGGGGGAAGCTCACCAAGTGCTGTGTGCACATTATGTCCCTGTCACTCTGAAGTACATTATGATGTGAAACTACAATGCACCAAAATATATTTTAAAAGCCAAAATAAAAAATAAACACACACACACACACACACACACACACACACACACACACAAAGAAATAAAAGCCATAGCGTGGAAGCCACAACAGAACTGACCCAAGAAAGGGCAGAGTTGAATCCCAGACATTCACCTAGGGGATGGAGCTGTGGGGAGGCTGTGAACTTGGAGTTCTCAAGCATATCATGCAAGCAATAGGAAAGAGGAGTGTGGTAGAAGTCAATGTTATTAATCAATGCACTCTAAATGAAATAGAGCAGTTCAACTTCATGAAACCTTTGTCTCTAACACTCAACAAGAAACCAAAGTATTTACCTCCATATTGACCCATTTTGTTCCATTGTCCCAGATGTGGAATGCCTTTAAAAACTAAAATATAGTACATATATTATATACCAATATATAATATATAATATAACCTAATTATATTGTAATAGTTATGTAGAATTTTTACGTGTTGGATTGACAAAATTCTTAAACATTCGACAACACAGCATAACATTGGTAGGACTGTGGCAATACAAGTAGCTTCTTTCAAAACTGGTGGGGGTGTAAAACCATGCAATACCTGCAAGAATCAATTTGGCAAAATATTTGATCTTCTTATTACCCTTTGACCCTGTAATCCATTTTTGAGAAATTACCTGATGTGTATATATGCACTGGGATGAAATAACATATACACAGAATATTTTTTACAGACAACCTATAAATAGTAGCCTCAATCTAAGCTATTTTGCTGCATTTTAAATCTGTTAGAACAGATCAACAGTGTTTCAGAAATTTGGTATGGGGGTATTCTTTTAATATCCATCATGCAAAAATCTCAGCTCTTACTTCACTATGAGCATATAGCAACATCCCTTTACAGTGTCACCCTAAAGCAACTGAGTTCCAGGGAGATTACGCTTCTTCTTTCTGATCCAATACAGAGCCAGATTGTCTGAATATTATGAAGAATATTGCACTCATCCGCTCTGTTGATGCTATAATGTTAATTATACCTAGTGAGAAGGAAATAATTGATTCTCTAAATAACCTGATAACATATATGGGTGTGAGGGACCTAGAAAATGTCTGGATAAAATATATGTCACATTGATGAAGATTTTAGGGGCCAGCTGGTCAGCAGCATATTGGGGTATTTCCTTCAAAATAAAGGAAATGTAATTTCATCATTTAAATCCTACCATTAAGAAAGAAACACAGTGTTCACAGGCTTTTTAAAAATAGAACAGCACATGCCCAAAAGGCTACCAGAAAACATAAAACCAGATTTTTCCAGGGGTTTCGGCCTACCACGTCAATTGCCTAGTTATTAAGGTTATGTAAAATGGTGTATCCAGTATTGCCAGATGTATCCATGGAAGATAAGGGAACTGTGTGGAATCTCTGGGAAATGCCAGTAGGAGAGTCACAGGCAGACCTCCAATATTCTACAGCAAAATGATGACTTCTGCATAAGATGATTTATCAGCTTTAGAAAATCAATGTCTGGGATGCTACTAAAGGTCCTTATAGACACAGAGTCTTTGTATGGACTGACCAATGACTGGGCAACCAAAAGTGCCCCCAAGTGTCGGGTCTCATCAGTGACAGTTGAGCAGAGGCACAGTAATGCGTTCCATGATGACACAGTACTCTTCAGATCTCAGAGCAGATTTTGAGGACACAAAATTTTGCATCTAAGTGACCCAGAAAAATGGAGGATGGAAAAACTCAAACCTGGTTCATGAAAAACTGGATCATTATGTCACCCATGAGCACCTGTCAGGGGACCCATTTCTGAAAAGGCACTGTTTGATCAACTGGATAGGATGATTTCTTCAGTAGATGCACTTGTATCCCTTCCCAGCTGCTCGTGGGCTCATGAATAGAGAATCCTAGGTACCGAAGATAGAGGGTGTGCAAAGGCCTCAAAGCATATGTCCCTCTCGTGATGGTTGATCTAGCTATTGGATCTGCTGACTATCCAACATGACCACAGCAGAGGCTGAAGCTGGGCCCTTTATCAAATACTATCCCTTTGCAGAGCAATCAGCCACTTGTTGGCAAGGTAGATGGGCCTCAACTCCCCCTGGAAAGTTCTTGTGAAGTGATCGCATATCTAAGTATGGATGTCTTTCTTTCCCACAGTGTCTGCACCCACACTATTAAAAGAAGCCTGAAAGTGTCTAATTTGTAATCGTGGGATCTGCACAGTACCAGTAAATGGAAAGAAGATACAACAATTAGCATTTCACCATGGTGCTCACTGCCTCGAATGTATCGCATGGAAACTATGTCCCGGAGAATAAGACAATGACTCTATAAAAGCAAAAAATAAAGCACTACTTTTGGAAAGATACTTGTAGAGTTTGGATTCTGACCTTCAAAATGCAGCATATACTTTGAACTGACAGCCATCTTATGATGTTGTGTCCCCAGTAGGTAAGACACATTATTCTAGAAACTCAGGGATATAAGTAGGATTGTCCCCACTTACCATCATACCCACTGACCTACTTTCATACATGTAACTAGTTATTGCTGTCCAAGAAGGTGTATTTCTTTAGGAAGACACAATAGGTGTTCCACTTAAACAAAATTTATACCTGCCAGCCAGTCACGTTGCATTCCTTGGGCCAGAAAATTAGTATGCAAAAAAAAGTTTACTATACTAGAAGGGGTGATTGACCTTGATTATCATGAGGAGGGACGGTTGATGCTGTATTATAGGAACCAAGAAGAAGATATCTACAACCCAGGAGATTCATTAGAGTGTTACAATGCCTGCTGATACCTATAAATCAACAGTTGCAGAAACCACAGACTTTTGAACAAGCAGACTAGGCTATTAGGAATGCTGTCCAGCAAAGAAATGGGTACTGAATATATTATAGATCAGAGATAATGAATATTCATTGCCATAGCTTATCCCAGTAACTTTCCTGTTTTTATAACTCTCTTCCTTTTAATTTTTAAAATCAATTATGTCCAACCACCACCTTGAAAAATCAATGACAGTGTGGAGTGCATTAAAAACATGAGTGAACTTAAGCAGCACAAGGAGTGGACTGTAGCAGTTCCAGATGCAGCCTCACCCATGACTAGCAGAAGTTCATATACAAACATCCAGACCCTTTGCTTGGTATGTGAGTTGCCTCTCAGGCACATATGTGACACTGGTTCCCAGCGTGTCTCCTTTAAGTTTAAATTCCCATTCCCTGCAATGGTTACTAGTTTGATAATACACACTTTATTGGCTGGTTTTCCTTCCTTGACTCCCTTCCCCACTCCTCTACCTGTATATTCCTGCCCTTTCCAAATAGGCTACAACTTGTACTTGAATGTCTCTATGTTTTAATGCTTTTCTTGGTGCATTGTAATTATACATCATAGTGAGATTCAAAATGATACAAACATACATGCATTCATCGCTTGGTGTATTTCCTTCTATATCCCACCCTACTCCGCTTTCTCCCCCATACTGTTAGTGAGCTTGGCAGTGTTATCTTCACACACGGACATAACCTTATTTGAACTGTTCCCTTCCTCAAGCCTCAATTTCCCCCTCCCCCTCTCCCAATCCCCTTCCACTAGTCACCTGGTTTCTCTCCTCATTTAACTGAAGTCCCTTTTGTTTCCTATTTTCGTTCTAGCTTCCACATAATTGAGAAAACATACAACCCTTCACTTTCTGAGACTGGCTGATTTCACTTATCTCAATGTCCTTTAATTCCATTCTTTTTTTAAACAAATGGCATAATTGTGTTTTTCTTTATGACCGAGTAAAAATTCCATTGTATGCATGTATTTCGTTTTCGTTATTCTTCATATGTTGATAGACACCTAGGTTGGTTCCATAAGTTGGCAATCATGAATTGTGCTGCTATAAACATAGGGAAGCTGAGATTCATCTTATCCAGTCTCAGATACAGGATACTCCAGTCAGCAGCATGGCAAGCAACACAAAAAGAAGAAGGGTTTAAAAAAGGGGGTTGCTTTCTCTAAGGGGGGGCATAGCCCAAGGAAAAAAACAAACATATGAACAGCCTGGTATAGGAACTGAATATCCACCCCTGTGTATAGTATTGAATGTCTCTTTCAGGATCTACTTCTGAGGGGACCAAAATGAAGACAGTTCTTCATTCTTATTTTGGTGGGTAGGTATGGTGGTCACTATGGATTGTCAACCTGACTGGATTATGAAATGCCTAAGATTCTGTGACTTTGGGGGTGTTGATGAAATGATCGGCTTATGAAAGGGCAGACTGAAGGGGAAGCACTGTTCTGAGAGGCACAGGACCTGGATTAAAAAGGACAAAGCTGAGTGAAGGCTGTGTGGTTCTTCCTGAGGAAAGCACGTCTGCTCTCACCTGGAATACCAACCTTCAGCTCCTCAAACTGGACTTTCATCATTGTTTCTCGAGAGAGTTTCCTGGTCTTTCCATCTTGGACGGGGGCTGCGTGATCTGAGACTCCAGCTCTTGGACCATTCGACCAGCTGCTTGTTCCTCCGGCTCTCCACCTGCAGACAGCCACTTGCAACTACACTGCTTTGGACTGTAAGCTGATTTGATAAATCCCCTTTTACCATATTCACATCCTGTGAGTTTTGTTACTTTGGCAGACCCTGACTGACACAGGAGGTATCTTTTCTGTGTCTATGTTCTCCTAAATTGAGTGAAGCTGTCATTGGGCTGTTTACAGGTCTCCAAGGCAATCCACCTCCTCCAAACTGGAATTACTGATGGGTGGGTCACCTTGTGATCAGTGGTTTACCGGAGATGCTATCTCCAAATTCCATCTGCAAAATGGTTGAAGTACCATCAAGTAAAAATCTAGTTGGGCCGGGCGTGGTGGCGCACGCTTGTAATCCCAGTACTTTGGGAGGCGGAAACTGGAGGATCCGGGTTCGCGGCCAGCCTCAGCTCTCTCTCTCTCTCTCTCTCTCTCTCTCTCTCTCTCCCTCTCCCTGTCTCTCTCTCTCTCTCTCAATCCTTAGTGAGGCCCTCCGCAACTTCGTGAGACCCGGTTTCAAAAAAATAAAGTATCAAAAATACGGCCGGGGGCGTAGCGCGGAGGTAGAACGCCCCTGCGTTCAATCCCCGGTACCACACACACAAAAAAATCTAGTTGGGCAAAAACATAAAAACCACAAGCCAGAGAAGTAGGGAGGAGCCGAGAGAAGCTCAAGGCCCAGAGGAGTGTATAGCTCTTCCTCAACCTGAAAATGTCCTAGACTCTCCTCTTTGATGAAATGACGCCATCTGTTTCCCAGGGTCAGCTCAGTTTTTCCTTTCCCTATGAAGCCATTCATTAAATCCTGGCTCGTGGGTATCTTCTGATTCAGAATCCCTATACAAGTTAACTGCCTGAGCCGCTCATTTATCATAACATAAACATAAGAGAAAACAGTGAATGTAGATGACGAGTGCCATTTCCCCCAAATTATATATAATATAATAACATATTATGCTCTTTCTGGGAGTAGAGGGCCTGATTAAAGGGAACCTTTTGGTGAAGATTCAGCCCATGTTTATGCTTCTGCTGCAGTCCTAACAAAGTTTACAATAGTAACCATCCGTCTTCTTGAGCCAAATTTTACTCTTGGAGCTTCTGAAGCTACAGAAAAATAATCTGAGCGCTTCATAACCTGCATCCCCTCTGTTTTATGGCCTCCTGCTGGATGTCCAAGGGCTCCCTCCCTTGCAGGGTCACTATGAGGCTAACAGCGAAAATGTGCTTTCGAATCCTATGAACACCTTGGGCGAGAGCAAAGGCGATGGTAGTGATTACTTAACTTCAAAGTATTCCTGATATTAAAACCTATATATCTTGCACTGTGCCAGACGATAGTGCCTAAAAATACAATTGATAGTATCACCTTGGCTGCAATTAAACCTTAAAAAGCACAATGTGAGCATTTTCATCTTAAACCCAATTGTATTTGCCATCGTCAATCTCCCTCAATTCCACACATGAATGACCTGCTCCTAGTTATTATACACCATGGGGATGTTCCAGTCCCAGAAAAGAGAGCTGGGTGGTGCACTGTAGAGAATAGATCAAGCGTTAACATGTGGCTGCATCTCAGCTTTGCAGGAATATTGAATTCCACAAAGGCAAGAACGTTTTGCAAAAGCTGCGCTAAAGGCAACAACTGACTACAAAGAAGTCCGTGGTTTTCATGTGCTTTTAAAAATATCTTTTAGTTATGGTACGATGTTTGATGATGTATCATAATATGTATTCCAGTGAGGTTTAATTTGGAGAGAAACACAGAAGCAGCTCAAAATAAAGGAAGCATTCACTTTTTTTTCTAGTTCTTTCTGTTGTCACTACCTATGATCTAGAACAAGATTGTGGATTCTCGTGTGCCTGTTAACTGAGATACAGGTTTATCAGGTACTGACAGCATCAACTTGGCTTTGTGCAGGATTTCTTAATGTTGAGGACTGTCAGAAATACTTCAGAACTGTGTATCTGCTATCATATCCTTCCACTGCAAAATAGCTGCAGTAAGATTTATCGAAGATACAGCTCTTGCCAGAGTTGCCTGTTCTTGACCTCCTGATGTCATTTGGTAAAAATATGTATTTGTGCTAATTAAGGAGGTGCAAAATCAGATATTTTTAGATAAAGATCTTGGAATAAAGTTTAGCTCACTAAACTTTTTTATATCATCTTTTCTTTCCTGTCAGTTACAAGTAGAGACATAAATAGGGGTAGAAATGATGATGTATTTCCTACTCTGTTTTCTAAGTAAAACTTTATTATTAACTATAACCACCATTTACAGTGTTAGTTTACTCTTTTTGACAGAATATCCACAGAATTCCTTTAAACAGCAAATATTCCTAATGCAGAATTTTAAGAGATGACTTATTTTTCAGAAGCATCCCAGGATTAAAGTCAGAATGTTCCCGTTAGCTCTTTGCTGAGGCCATTCCCACGGTCCTGGCAGCCCTGATCTTATCTTTCCAGACTGATGTCACTCATCTGTGTGTCAGCCAATGAGAACCAGAGCTACATTCATATTAATAAAGCAAAAAAGGTGAAAGTAAGAAAATCACCTCCAGTCTAATGCATGCAAATGGCCCCGATCTTCATTTCCTAGGTGACACTTACAAATGTGGGTCTAGGTTGTTTTTCTTTAATTCCCCCAAGGTCTTTATTTTGTTCTGGGTCCATCAGACTTTCTAGTCATTTGGATAAAACCCTTATCTCCTTCCTTCCAATGGTTTTCTACAATAAGTGCATTTTCTCATGTGACATGCATTTATTGTTATAATTTTTTTTTAGTGCTAGGATTGAACCCAGGGGCATCCTACCTCCAAGCTACACCCCCAGCCCTATTTTTACTTCTTATTTTGAAATGGAGTCTCACTAAGTTGCAGAGAAAATCATAGATTTCTTGTTTTCTCAAAAAGATTATAAGCTCCTTTATGATACAGGCTAATTTGAATACTTCTATGGTACTTTCCACAATTTACAGAAGTACTCAAAGCATACAACTGATCATTTTATATCTAATTATATCAAGTATATAGAGAGCATAGCATATACCTGTGTTGATTCGTAATGTATTATTCTGAGACAGTTTACTCTGTGAAATCCAGCTTATATTTAGAGACTAAGATGACATCATAAAAATCTATACAGATAAAAGGCTGGGAATAATAATAGTATATATTTCTGGTCACCAATTTGATGGGTGTTTTTCTTTGAAAAGCTCCCTGAAAATACTGTCTTTTTCTTACACATATTCTGTGTGACTTACCTACTTATAATTTTTATTAATCACAGATTTTTAGTCTTTGCACACATGTTTTATTTATTGTATTTCATCCAAAGATTAGTAATATACGTATTATTCTTTTTAGGCTTGAGATAACATGAGAACCATAGTATTTGCTCGTATTTAATTTCCATTTAGAAGTGCTTAAAAGTTGTATTTTTCTGCATATTGATATTATATAAGGATTGAGTAATAAAGCTTGTTCCAAAACAAGTGTCCTTTGTAGTTGAAATATGTTCATTTTAAATTTTTTTATATTCTCACTTTGTGTGTGTGTGGGGGGGAGAGTCTGGGGGTTGAACCCAGACTCTACCTCTTAGCTACACCCCAAGCCCTATTTTATTTGTTTATTCACTTATTTATTTATTTAGAAACAGGGTCTCAGTAAGTTGCTGAGGACCTCGCTAAGTTGCTGAGGCTGGCCTCAAACCTGTGATCCTCCTGTCTCAACTTCCCAAACACTAGGATTACCGGTATGTGCCACCATACCAGGCTCATGTTCTCACTCTTAACTAAAGAAATTTCTCAAATATCTCATCACATAACCAGTTTGCCAGCCAATCTTTTCTGTTCAAATTGAGTTTCTTAAAATCATTTTACATTTAAAGCCACAAAGGAAACAGGTTTTACTGTGTGAATTCAAGATAACCAACTTAACTGTACAATCTTATTCCACTGAGTGTTCCAATCTTTATTAATACTATGAGTTTGGCGATTTTCCTTAACAAGTCATTTTCTTAGCATATATGCTAAAAATTTAGCTCTCTTCCTTTTACGATATAAGAGTATTGCTAACCCATTACTTATTTCTCCGGAGAATCCAATGCTACTTCTTAAGTTGCCCTGTATATACTGACATACATTATAGCTACCATGCTGTTTTTTGGTATACTGTTCTAGATAATCCTACATTCTTGTCAAGACATCTGCTTTAGCAAGAAACACATTTCTGCTACCTTACACTCTTCATCAGACTCTTTTCTACTTGCTATTTATAACATGACTTAGTTATAATCTCA